>DWDU01001017.1:0-15874 GCA_018245575.1 Jemadia suekentonmiller
CTCCGAGCCACTACTAGAAAATCTAAATTAGAACATTTTTGTAGTGCCCGACCCGGGAATCGAACCCAGGACCTCCCAATCGACAGTCGCACTTGCAACCAACACGACCAACGAGGCAGTCTACATAGAGATACAAAATACTAATATTATATCTCTATGTAGAGTTAAGCAATTAGCGTAACGCCTTGTTAATTTACATTTAGTCGTTTACAGCAGCGAGTTTGTAACGCGTAATTTAAAATTATAATCAGTGAAATAATTAAACGCGAACGTTTTAATAACCAGCGCTTTAAGATAGAGTTAAGCGCCCGCGCTCTCGTCGGTAACTGACAGATATTGTAATTAAATTAACCTTTTCCTCTCACTATGACTTAATTAACTGAAACCAGTAATTGAATGTTTAATTTATTGCTAATTACATATTTTCGTTGTCGACCTTTCGTTTTTGTAAGGTGAACGAGAGAAATAAAAAGACGAAAAAAAGATTTTACTGTTTTATGCGGTGCTGTAAATTGTTTGTATGTGTTTTTATGATAAGAAATAAAAATGGAGTGAAATTACGTAGTTTTCCTATAATAATTAATTAAGACTCTTACAATGAAATATTAAATTATTTTTTTCTTTATGTATAATAATCGACTATTCGTTTTGTATTATCCCGTCTACTGAAATGTATGTACCTACATACATACATATAACTATTGTGGTACATCTTTTAGATATACTATTTGACTGCCTCGTTGATCGAGTGGTTGCGAGCGCGACTGACGATTGACAGGTACTGGGTTCAATAATAAGTCCTGTAATACAAAAATATAAATATAGAGTTTTATTTCCTAGTAGGTACTACTTAGTGTAACTTTACTGATCTTAAGAACATTTTTTATTATTCACGTATAAAAGAATGCTAATAATCGATTTTTTTATCCATGATGCTGTAGGATACTTTATAACTATAGCTAGGTATATATTATAACATAAAATACAGGGACTATACGAGATATGTTTTGGTGTTTTGTTTTCTATACTAAAGACTTCAACGCGTTTCCAGGTCAAAATTAAAATTAAAATTCATGTAACCTATTATTTTCCTTAGTGAGATTCTTATAAATTAAAAAACCCATAAAATATGAATTATCATCATCAAGTTCTTCATCTTTCCACTACTAGAGACAAGTCTCACTCAGTCCGAAAGGTGTTTCAAGGTATCTGCATCTCTGGCATGTGCCGCTTTGTAGATTTTACTCTATTCAGGTTTCATTATGGAGAGTTCTAGGCAAGTAAATTCCTTTGAAATATTTGTCTTATTACATGATGTAGCGCGTGATGTAACATTTTAAAATGGTACGTGAAATTATACTGTCGGAAGTGTGAACCATGATTCGAACGCCATAACCCTAAATTGCGAAATTGAAATATTAGAACAAGTCCAAAAAAACCATTTCTAATTAAAAAATGTTTTTTACATTCTAAATCAGAAAAATGAAAATTGATGTAGTTCTCTATTAAGATATGTGCAACGAAAATCTTCTTTATTAAAACTTAGTATAGCGTGAAATCATAAAAAAAACAAAGTTCAATGACCGCCAGTATTACTTTGTAACTAATTGTTGCAGATTTTATTCACAATGAATACAATTTGAAACTCTATCGTACAATTAAATACAAAAATTCCATACATACAAATTGCAAACCACCCAAGGCGGTAATTGGAATGGCATATTAAGATTGAAGCAATTTTATTTGATGTCGATATTTGAGTAAAAAATTAAGTTTTTACGTAAAACACAACGAGTAAAATCGATTTACAGACAGTGTAATGATGTTTCATGTACAGGATGACTGAAATTTTCGTTGCAATGCTTGAATTGATATGCATTAATTGGTTTATGCATATAGAGTATGATTAAATGAGTCCAATATTGACTTCTAAGGAAGGAAGTTCTTTAAATATAGATCCATCACTCATTACGTAATTTGAAACAAATGCGAAATTTATCTGTTAAGTTATTATTACTCCAAAATTTCTTAATACATATGTGAAAATAGGCAAGTTTACTTTGGAGTAAGTACAATTTGGAATTTTAATAACGTTAATATCAAACATACAAATTCAATTAACGGAACTGTAAATAAACGGCTGTAACCTTCTAAGTGGTGAGCAGAGAAGTGTAGTACAGTCCCACGTATCACCAGTAACGTTTACATCCCACCGTGGAATAGATAGTGAGGCTCTTACCATACACCGGGCACAAATCCAGACTCCAAGCTAACACTAGACATTTCCATTAGAAAATCTAAGTTCTATAAATCCCATAGTACCCGACGAGGGAATCGAGGCTTGTACCGCTCAGCAATCACGCTTACAGCCACTCGACTAACGGGCGGTCAATTAAAAGATCTGTTATAGGTATATTTTTACACAATAACAAATAAAAAACCTCAAGTATCATCTCCAATTCGTACCGTAACAAAAAATGTCAGCACCACGAGGCGTCGGGTCCGGACAGGCACAAATTGACTGTTATTGTTATTATTTCGGGTTCGACTCTCGTTCTGTGTTACCTTTTGTATGGCAACGACAATGGCGTTACAGTGATTTGTGTAAACGATCGGCCGTTGGTAGATATGATTAGATTGTAACCCAAAAACTTCCCATACGTACTGATTCCTTCCTGTATCTCGGTGTTACATGGACTTTTTTAAATTTATAGGCTTAACTTTTCTCGTACTGAGAGAAGATTAACAGAATTGCCAACGATAAAAACGCTTATTGTATGATTATAATATTTCGGACTTTTGGTATGTTTCTCCTATTTTTTGTTAAACATATTACTATTAAAACTAATCTTATAGTACGTATAATAAAGAACATAAAATATACTACATGCGTTATACATAGTGTATATAATAAAGTACAGAAACTCTACACATTAATATCCATATACATATACATGTCTAAGAGTCGCGCGCTTATAATGGTTAAACTCTACAAATTATTTGCTATCAACAACCGTGTCGAATATACTTGCGTATTTATGTTTTATTTACTATCAATTTATCTGTGTTGATAGAAGATTAATAATACCAATTATTAGTACTCGCCGCTTATATTTATTGTCGCCAATGTTAATATTGTTAGTAAATATGTAGCTGCGGAAAGAACAGACATTCGTATATAACTTACCGTCATACTTAAAGTACTATAACTGTAAGTCAACTTAAAGTACTAATGGCCAGACAGACAATTATAGAAATCAATGTATACTTCTGCCCACCTTTTTAGGGAATATGAGCGAGCTGTATCGTTTTTTTTTTCTATAAAACCTAAGATACAAAGTAATTCACGACTGTAATCCTCGAAAAGGTAGTCAGTGGAGTGTAGTACACTCCCACGTTTCACCAGTTTTGTTTACGTTCAATTATAGAATATATGCTGAGCCTAATGCCATACACAGGGCAGATTTCCAGACCCCAAGTAACTACTAGAAAATGTGAGTCAAACAAATCCAACAGTACCCGACCCGAGATTTGAACCCAGGATCTCTCGATAGGCAGTCGTACTTGCAACCAATACGTCCAAAAAGGCAGTCAACCTAAGATAAACTACCTAATACAATACTTAGGGAAATAGAGATAATATTCGACACATATTGAAAGGTAAATTTAGTCCTTAAGTATGTTTTATTGCATATTTATTTCATACGTCCTCCTAGTAGCGGTGATTTCCCCAAGATTGGGGATTGGGAACTGAGGATTAGAGATGATTACTTCGTCATTTTATCACATCTGTCATAAAATTATTTATTTAATACATCTGTCATAAAACATAAAAAAACAGAAAAGCGCTGGTATGGAAGCGTCCAACATGATTTCAAACAAGGAACAACAAATCGTTCAGTCATGTATATAGAGTTAAGATATATATTTCAATACAAAATTCGCGCGCAATTTATTAAGGGCGAAGTTAACACTTTTCTCGTGCATGTGATTGTAGCAGCTCTCACGACACGGGGCGGCGGCTCAAAGCGATCGTAAATACAGAAAAAAAAACTGAATAAACTCTCCAGTCTCAAAGCGTATATCCAGGTTCACACTTCGCTATATTCCCGACGGAACCCCGCGGGTGGGTTGAGATTACTTGAGTAATATTTTCTGTAAACGTCTCTATTATCTAAACGGAAAATCTTTAATTCTTTAACCGCTTCGTATTCGAACTCCTCTCAATATAACAAGGATATGGCTACAGTCGGCCACGCTGGCCAAGTGCAGGTTGGCAGACACGCGAACCTATCAACATAAACATTTTAATACGACGACGTAGAAATAGCTTAAAAAAAGGTGTAATTTTAATTTAATTAGAGATGCTAATTACAGGGTTTTAATTAATCATATAATAATTAAGGTGTACTTTTAATTTAATTAGAGACGCTAATCACACGGTTTTAATTAATCAATTAAAAATTAAGGTATATTTTTAATTAACGTTGAGATGCTAATTATAGGGTAATAATTATATATTAATAATTAACGTGTAATTTTAATTTTAATTGAGACGCTAATTACACGGTTTGAATTAATTAATTAATAATTAAACAAACTTCCCAAGCAAGTGGCATAAGTATTTGGTAATTTTAAAAATATGTTAAGCGAAAAAATATTCATCACCATGTTTATATAGAATCATCATCTATCATAAACATGTGACGCGAAACATTTTCATTATAATTCGTTATTTACATCGACGTGAACTATTTTATCGTCCCAATGTTGAAGAATTCACTTGTTGAACAATTCAGATTCTACTGATGGGTTAAGATCTCACTCCGGCACGCTGGCCATGTGCGGGTAGACAGGCATCAGCTGACCAGACTTAAGGAAGACGGATTATTAGCTTGGTTGGCATATGTCAATATGAGTGCAGTTTTCAAGAACATTCGCCAATCCTTATTGTAGCAGTGCGACTGACATTGAGCCGAACACAATTGTAACAGACACTAGTTATAACATTTATTCCGTCGTCATCATCATCATCATCATCCTTTGGAGGCCCACTGCTGAACATAGGCCTCCTCTAACCGGCGTCACTCCTTAGCCTTGAGCCTTCCGAATCCAGCAATACCTGTACATGTAGCTGTCTTCTTCAGGTCGTCAGAGCACTGTTTTATTTACAGTCTGCAAATTGACACTCATCATTATAACGACAATTATGTTAAATCTGATAACAGAGACTGGTATGTGTCGCTGTTGAATGATAGCCACATGTCATATTAGCAATATAATTGTTATCTTACAAGGTTTTCTATCACAACAGGTGATTATTAATGCGTAAGGCCCAAGAGAATTGTATGGTCGAACCGATGAGTACAATTGAACTAAATTGATGTAACTTCACAAGAAATAACACATATATAACTTCAGACCAACGTGCTCTATGTACATTTATGTATACAGATGTTGTATTTTCGTTCATTAAATACATGTAGGTACATAATTTTTCCAATTTTTTTTTTTCGTTCTAAAACGTGAATCTTTTGTAGAGATGAATATCAATAGCTACTTATTTCATTTGTCAGACATATTGCTAATTAAATAAACTCTTTTTTTTTTTTTAATTTTATGTACGGCCACCATCATTATCATTAGCCTATGTTATGTCCATTACTGGACATAGGCATTTCCGATAGCCCACTACCGAATTCGTCTTTGATCTACCCAATGACGCACACTAACGCACTTAACATATTTCATCGTCATCAGGTTGTTGCAGCCCACTGCTGGACATTAACGTCCCCTCAGAAGTTAAGGATACAAGTTTTAAAGGTTAGAAATAATTCTGAAGCGCAATAGATCGGGTACAGGTTAAAAAATAGTTGACGTCTGTTTGGAGGTGTAAAACTGTCAGTAACAAAGATGGCAGCGTTGTCGGCCGACTCAGCAATATTATCTCGATGTATCGTTTGAAGTTTATTGCTCACTAACTGCCTGTTTGCAGAGAACTAATTATAGACATTTTTAATCCCAACAGCCTCGTTGGTGGTGTTGGACGCAACTGCCGATCGGGAGGACCTAGGTTCAAATTCTGGGTTCACCTTTTTTTTTTCTAATTTAGATTTTAGTGTCTCGGAGTCTGGAAATTTGCCCAGTGTATGGCAACAGGCTCACCACCTATTCCATAGTGAAACGTAAAGGTATCTGGTGAAACGTGGGTGTATAACCCTCTACTTACTTCTACGCGGATTACCAGCGTGATGTTACATTTACATTATTTTTAGCTTTAAGGTTGGACGAATTGAGACAAGATACGAACAAAATATTACTATTATATAATAACACGATGTCATTTACGCGATGAGCAGAAAATTTCAAATGTCTCTATCCTTACAAATCTGAACAGTTTATTTTGGTAGAAAAAAAAATTAAAGACAATATCTATCTATTGTAAATTTTAAACCAAAGAACCGTTAAACCAAACGTTCCATTAGAACACGTGCAAAAACGAAAATTGTTTTCGTTGAAACAATTTACGTGCAAATTTTGAAGCGTCATCATTATCACATCAGGAGCGTACAAGTTGTAATTATTCCAAATTGAAATGAGTGAAATCATATGCGTTTGAACGACAGTAACCACTGATCTGTTAAGGACTGGACACTCAGTCAGACCGAACCGAAACGTCCACGACAATTACTCAAGTTGGAGTAATTCCAGATAAGTACATTTACCTCGAAACGACGCGACGTATAGATACACGCATCTTGTTTACTGGCACTCATCCGGCCGCGGGAAGAGGCTAGTTATCATTAACTATTATGTTATTACCCGGACGTGTTTAAATTAATTTACTGCGTGTTACTGTTGACGCGAAACGAGAACATGCTACGCTGTCATGTCATGTTTGAAATATATTCTAATATTTTCAAGTTATTAACACTAATAAAAATATTAAGCTGTTTGCGCGTTATAGTCTGGTGAAGTATCACGTTAGTAATAGACAACAGGAAGATATCTACCCTGTGAGACACCGGACTTGATAATTCAATATTAACATCACAATAATCATGTCTTTTATTCCACACTTTTTACTGTATGTATTTTACTTTTTCTCTAACATTTTTATTCTTTATTCTATGCTTAACTAATGTTTATGGACAGTAGGTATGTGCCAATAGACAATAATACTTATGTTTTAAAGGATTATTCCAGAAAATGTTAGTGCGGTTTTATAATAAGGCTCTAAAGTTATTTGACGAAATTAAGTCATTGTTTTATTACTAACATCATTTTTTACTTAATTGTGTTTGTGCTGTCTTCATTTTGTTTATTAATTAGGTACAGGTATCAATCGTAGGTGAACTTAGGTATAAATAAATAAAAGAAATAAATAATTTCTTAATCTAGGTTTTCCTTTTTTCTATTTCCTTACTCTTCCTTCCTATTTCCTTTTTTTAAATATCTTTTTTAACGATATATTGAACCGCCGTGGTATCTAGCGTTTTGGTCTGAATGCTGTAGGTACCCCAGTGACAGATAACGTAGAGATTAATTTTATGCATTTATCTACAATATATTTTGTGTTTTTTTATTATAGTGTATATTTTACATAACGAAGTTATAATGTCTGTTAGAGGCAATATTATATAAAGGAACGTTGACAAACAGAAAGTCTCCTAAGCCGGCATGTTACATACTTCATGTGTGAAGACAATGATGAATAAAAAAGTGCTTCAGGTCTATGAGAACTGATATACTTTGCCCAATAAGGGACTCGGTGCAATGATATTATAATACCATTAATAATAAGTCTTTCAAAGGAAAACCATTATTAAATTAAAATTTTGAATAACCAATCCATTGCGCCATTTTTAATGAACATATAATAAAAAAAAAATCTAACATTGGTAACAAACGAATTGAACTCCAACAATCAACTCTAACGGCTTCATACAGTGAACTCTTAGAAGCCCCCGAAATGTAATTTCCAAATTACATCACACCTTACACCACGCGGTTTTTTCCCCGCTATCTGTACATCGTAGTTAATCACAATTAACTGCGCCGGGGCCATTGTCTCCCCACGCCCGCTGGGCGGAGCGGCGGCCAATCAAAGTGCGCGCGCGCCGCTTGCGCCGCTGCTCAGCGCGTTTGAAATTAGAACGGCGTTTGTACCTACGACTTGGCTAATCCTTCTCGCTGTTTAGTCGCCTACGTCAGCCGCTCTCGCCGCGGTTGTCTTTGGAAACTTTTTTTCACCAATTTTAAGCGAATATCCAAAAAAAGAAAGCCTAGTTTATTGCGTATTTTGTTGCGGTGTCAAGATCTCGATGCTTAAACCTATATCATGCTCGTTAAAAACATAGTCATAATTATAATTCATTAATTGCTCTAAAATTCTGCAGACATATTTACTTTATCTGTAGTTATTTTGAAACACTGAGGGCCTTAATTAAAACACTGCGCTCTTCCCTTGCGTAAAATATTGGAAACTTTTTTCAACAATATTTTAGACATTTTTGTTAATAACATAAGGCGGAAAGAATAAAAGGAAATATAAGTATTTTACAATTTCTCACCGTGACCGACACACAAACAGGGAAAATAAAGGAATAGAACAAAATTATACATAACGTCACACCCGTATTTTCCCGAATGACCAATTACGTTCACGTCCCACTATCGAATAGGTGATCAGGCTATTGTCATACACCGGGCACATATCCAGACTCCGAGCCACTATTGTAAACTTCAAGGTAGAAAAACCCAGTAACACTACCCGACCTGACGATCGGACCTGAACCAGAGCCAACTCAACAAACGCACGCAACCACTGCGCCCACCACGCACAAATCAACATGAGAACAACAAAAACACGCTGGAATTAATTAAATTCGGTGCGAAAAATTCACATTTGCGGCGCTCACGATTCCTTTCACACCTCCGTCGGTAACTCACAAGGGCTCTTTGATCGTAATTAAAATTATTTCACTTATCTAATTCGGTATGACAGACTGACAGATTGCGCGGGGGAGGCGGGGTGCGGCGGCGCGCTTTGAGCCGCGAGGTGCTAATAACGAGAGGTCCCGCGGCGCGCGCGCTCCCCGCTGCGCGAGGTATGTCCGGGTCAATGCACATGTTTACGAACACCGCAGTGCATTTCTTTTAAGCTTCAAATAACTTAAATCATTATGGGCATAATCGACCAGAGGAGGCCTATGACCAACAGTGCTATAGGCTGATGATGATGATAAAACTTACATTTTAATTATTCAATATTAATAGTTGCATCGGCACGCTAGATCCTTTATGGCGTGAGTAGAGATTACAAAAAACGTAACATCACGCCTGTAATCCCCGAAGAGGTAGGCACAGGAGTGTTGAACACTCCCACGTTTCACCAGTTACGTTTACGTCCCACTATGGAATAGGTGGTGAGCCTATTACCATGCATCGGGCATATATCCAGACTCCAATCCTCTCCTAGAAATTTTTATTAGAAAGTAATAAAAAACCACTAATAGATTAACAATAATTCATTTTTCTCTGCCTACCTCTTCGCAGATTACAGTGGTCATGGTACGTTTTTGTTATTGTACTTACAATAAACCTCTACAACAAACGACTGTACAACATGTGCTTTCACCCGGCTGGTAGAGTAAGACGTCGCCGGCGCGGTCTCTATTAACTATAATCATGTGATCGCTCTATCGGCGTACTTTAACACTTGCTCGCCGAGATTCGCCGATAAACGCCCGACTCTTGGAACCTGTACCCGGATATCTGGCGTACATTTTTCAAAAATTGTATAGTCTACATTAGGCTATCTTAATTTTGAGTCTTTAAAAACTGATAGATTGAATAAAATTCATAGAAATCCGTGTGATTGAAAATGTTATATTTTAGGCGGTTTCCGAAAAGGTTGTGTCAACCCTAATATGGAATGTTGATTGAATTCAAATTATTCAGAGAAACCGAAATTTTCAAGCAATTTATATTAAGCTTATATAACACAAAAACGTAAAATTATCTACCTACCATGTACCATGTATAATTATACATATGTGAGTATCCTGTTTCGGAAGCTATATAGTTATATTTACATATATAACTTAGTGTTTTTCAATTTAATTAACAAGTAGCGTAAGCGGTTGAGTAATTGTTTAAGTCTGGCGAGAAACGTGGCTAAACTCACAAAATCAACATAGCAGTCTAGTCTAATCTAGTCTAGTCTAGCATATGAAACCAGTATATACACGAAGACGCCCGTGAAAAGATTCGCGTTAATATTATTATTATTTTATCATTGCGCCAGGTCTCTTACAAGGTAGGCAAAATTATCCACGTTAAGATGTCCACATTAATCACTTAAAGAATTAAACTTGTGATAGATTTTACTTATCCAAAACTACGATTATCGTATCTTCTCAAAGGAAAAGAAATAGTCATTCATACAAATCGGTCATGACTGAGTTAATTCTACAAGACGATCTAAATTCAAAACACACTTGTGCGATTTAAATATAACAAAAACATATCATTAACTCAACATCATTAGCAACTTATCAGCATCAACTCATTATGTTCAACTCATCAGCATCAACTCACTATGTTCAACTCATCTTCATCAAGTCATCATCGTTAACTCAACATCATCAACTCATCGTCATTATTAATATTACTTGTTTCCTTCAACTGTTAGACAAAGATTTCTTCTAAGAATGTGAGGGATTATGGCTGTAATGCTGGGCAAGTGTTCACTGGTAAATTTTGTACGCCTTGAGGAACATCACGAAATAATTGTACTATAATAATTAATACTATAATAATTACTAATACTATAATACTATAATATAATCCTATAATATAATCCTATAATATAATACTATAATGTAGTACTATAATGCTATAATAATTGTAATTGTACTATAATAATTGTAATTTATTTATAGTATTATTATTAGTGAACTTTCTACAGTAACTTTTCAACAACTTGGGCTTTGTAAACCCTTTTAGTTTAACTCATTTCTCGTTGTCCGCTAGTTAAAAATCTCTTGCTTGCTTTTTTCAATCATTATCATCTAATCTAGAGAGCTCTTTACAAAATCTATTGAGATTATCAGATTGAATGTTCGTGTTGATGTTGTGAGTTCGAACTTTAGTTATTCTATAGCTTATTTTGAAAATTGACTACGAATTGTGCCATGATTCGATTAATTTGTTACCGATAGTAAAACAAAAAAATAACTTTACTATTATTATATCGTTAATATTTCTAAACTGACTTATAAAGATCTGAGATATTCACTCAGATTTGGGATATTCAAACAATACGACAGATTGTCTGCGTTGGGGCGGAGTAAGAATACATCCCCTGACACCGTGAAGGGATACAGGTTATGAGGCAACTGAGCCTGGCGCTGGCAGGTCGCGGTATGGCGCTGTATGGTCTGCTTAGGGTCTGTAGGGTCTGCTTAGGCACAGCTACATGCCCTGGCCGCCTGTGGGCAGCAACGTAGGTGGTGCGAGAAGCTGTGTCTTGCGATTCATTCTTAGGGGAGGCCATGTCCAGCTGTGGACTGCGATAGGCTGATGACGATGATGAAATGCAGATGCCGAGCCTCTACTAGACATTTAAATGAAGTCAGTCTGACCACAAAAATAATCGAGTCGGTTAATAATTAAAAAAAAGATCATCTTCTGACATTGTATTTATCGCAATATTTTCTTGATATGTACTGGGCTTAACTCGCGTGTGTTTTTAGAGACGGCCCAATTAATTTCGGACCTATACGAGGTCTTTCTTCATGGGATCCTGCCGATTGTAGCGAGGTTTCCGGCGTATTGAAAAAATACGTTTATGACTTATGATTATTTCATAAACTTTTCTCTAAGGTATTGTTTAAGGATTAAGACGTAAAATAAAGCTAACATCACGCCTGTAATTCCAGGTAGATAGGTAGAGGAGTGTATTGCACACCCATAAGCATGGTGGATTAAGCATGAAGTTATCATTTTTTGATCGTTCCTTTTATAATTTAAAGGGCATCTTAATACGTTCCCAAAGTGTTTTTAATAATTAAAATGAACTCCCAAAAGACTCCCGATTAAGATTTTTTCAGAAATTTAAATACAAGAGCGTAATATACATACTCTTTAAAAAGCTGTTTTCCTTATGGTCTTTTGTAATCGTATACAATTTTAATTTTAAATACCTACATCAAAAATTATAGGTTATCTATGACATGTCTAGAACATGGTATAACTAAACTTAAACTTGCGTTGCCTGGCTTAATCTTACTAATATCACTTAACTTTTGAAATATGTATGTTCGAAATTCGAAATATCTCATCGAAATGTAACTCGTTGTCTTACATAAAAGAAAACATCACAACAGATCAACCTTGGTGGATGGACAATGAAATATAATATATGAAATTTAAAGTCTCCACCACAGGTCTTATGTAGCAGGTTCATAAGTGTCAAGACGTAATAAAAACACCCAGACATGGCAACGTCGTACATTGTAAGCGCAAATTGTTTTAGCGACGACACATCCATTCTATACCTTTAACACCCACAGCTGGTCGATGATTGAGCCATCACTGACGCGATTTTCACTGCTTTGCACACATGACCAGTTTTAAATGAACCTTATTTAAATCATTCACAACCTTAACGATAAAGTAATAAAGGTCATATACATTTTTCCGAGTGGATAAATAAAATGGTTGTGTGAGATACGCGGTCGTAACTCACACGCTCAGTCGGAAACTATTATTTGTTGCGGTTCAAATACATTGTATTGTGAGTTAAAAGCTTTAAATTTTTGTTTATTGTATGTGAATGTTTACGTGTTACTGGTGTATGTGAATTGGTTTTTATTTTAATGTTCAGTTATCAGCATTCGCATTGTCCAAATGAAGCGTTATTTCATACCGTTGTTAAGTAACAATAGTTGGATAATTCGTTATTGTTTTCAATAACAGTTATAGCTGTCTGCACGAATACCCCACAGCTGGGCAGTGTACTTTCCCACTAATAAGAAAATTGACCAAACCATGATAAATGCTGTTTTTAGGTACTAGAAACCACGTCTGCACATTGCAGCTTCTTCCTGCCTGTTTGCCTGCTGCTGCTCAGGCTTATTCAAATAACTGTAATGACTTTGATAACTCGCACTTGACCAGCGTGGCAGACCATGGCTTGATCCTTGACATTCTAAAAGCAGGAGTGTGACCAAAATCGATATCAACATCAACCCTTTTATGATTCCACTATTGTACGCGGTTCTCAGAAGGCGTATGATTAAAGCTTCAGTCTAAATCACTGGCCAAGTGCGGGTTGGTTGGACTGACAAACTTGAAATCGCGCCTGTGTTTCGCCAAAAAGGCAGGCAGAGAACTATAGTACACTCTCAAGATTCACCAGCAATGTCATCCATCCCACCACGGAATAGAGGGTGAACCTCATGCCGTACCTACCTATACCCGCAAGCTTGGTTTGTAAATATATTTATACATTTCTCTTTATTATAACATGATATAAAGCCGTGTTAAAATGTATTTTACAGCACACCTCTTTATCATCAGGTGCTCTGTCAGAAAAAGCTTATGAAAATGAGATGACATCCCACCTGATTACGAGTTAATATTGGAGCCGCTTGTAAGAAACTTATAAGGAGACGCTCGGCCCAGTTGCATAAAACCTATGCTGTAAATTAATCAACTAGATCGAAACTCTATAAAAAAGATAGTTGAACATAAAATCACGCCTGTAGTCCCCGAAGAGATCGGCTGAGGAGTGTAGCACACTCCCACGTTTCACAAGTTATGTACGTTTACTATGGAATTGATAACACTATTGCCGTACACCGGGAATATATCCAGACTCCGAGCCACCCCTGGACTACTCGCAACTTAGAAAAATCGAATAGTGCCCGACATGGGATTTGAACCCAAGACCACTCAATAGTCAGTCGTGATTAACCAACGTAACAGTCAAAGATAGTTGACATTAAAAAATAGTATACATTAAAAAACATGTACCCTACGTCATAGACATAGTTAATGACCAGTGTCAACGCTGGCAGGTATATGGACGCATTCTTCTGTAAATCGCGTCTAAAGTAGAACGGAGCGACGCGTTGCGATGAACACAAATTGAAATCCACCATCGCGCTCGCCGCTCGGTAATAACGTCGCATTTATTGCCTTGATATATTGCCTGTACAAATCGTGATTACACTAGTGAAAATGTCGTTTCAACAAAACACTGTATTAAAAAAATGAATAATGAGTTCTTTGCCGACATCGTCATTATAACAGCGGTCACCGGCTCGCTCGGAGAGATTCCTATCTGCGCTGCGGGAGTTGGCTATTTGCGACCTTGTTGCTATAGCAATAAAGTCTAATAACCCACCTGGGTTGATGCACGATGCTTCATTCAAAATCAAACCTTACTTGGTAGCGTTGAAGTCGCTTTTCGACTGTTCCACGCGAGCTGTAGATGGTAGAGTCTATTCAGAGTTTCCATGTGATTGTGGCGTGGCGAATCGGATTGACAGGTAAGAAGGTTATTATTATCACATTTTACTTAAAGTACATATGCATTTACATAAAATAACGCGATGTAATTTCTCTGAGTGTTTACGGCGGGCATGATTGACACGAGACGATAAGTTTTTCATTCGCATTGAACATGTCCCATCTCATCGTACATGTTAAAAGATTGTTATTGCATATATGTATATCTAATTTTAAAATTAATGGATACTTTGATTTTCGCTCATTTCATATCGCGTATGACCAGGAAAAACTAAACATTAATACCTACATAACGAAAAGCATTAGTGCCTTTTTTTATTATACACTATGTATTATATTTACGTGAAGCGTAGTAAACAAATCGATTTATTTGTCTGTTAGCATTCAACAAAATTATTATTTGTATGAGATTAATATTTGTATATAAATTATGATAATAAATTATACACATGTTCCATGGATAAGATATAAAAAGGTATATGTATTTACTGTATTGCTTACTAATTTTTTATACATAAAGCTATTAAACCTGAATTTTATTTTAAGTCCAAATATATAACCATAAATATAGTATACAACTTCAATATATTATTTTTATGTTCTCACTTTACATAAACATTTTGCATACGGGCATATTCAAAAAAATATTCAAAATATTGTACATTTGTTATTGACCGTGTCGAGGGCGGAGAAAGAATAACATCCCCCGAGCCCGCGCCGGATATAGGTGTGGGAAGAGGCGACTAAACCTGACGCTG
Organism: Jemadia suekentonmiller; assembly: GCA_018245575.1. Classification (NCBI taxonomy): domain Eukaryota; kingdom Metazoa; phylum Arthropoda; class Insecta; order Lepidoptera; family Hesperiidae; genus Jemadia; species Jemadia suekentonmiller. Next base: position 15,300 of record DWDU01001017.1, read on the forward strand.
GCAGATCGCGATGACGCGGTCTGTCTAGACACAGCTACATGCCCTGGCCGTCCATGGCCAGCGTAGGCGGTGCAGGAAGCTGTGCTCTGCAACCTCCAACGCGCATGCATAACGTAACCCCTCATGGGAGACCTATGCCCAGCAGTGGACTGCAATAGACTGACGATGTGCATTTGTCACTGTTCGTTCAAAAACCGGTGTTAAAAACGCTTTTTTGATGTTTTATTTACTTATATATTACTGATTATTGTTAACGCTAGGTCCCTTAATGGGTAGGCAGAGAGCATCGAATCAAATATCTCTATCGTCACAGGGTAGGCAGCAATCAAGGATATGCACATAGTACGCCCTGTACAGCTTCACTTATAATAAAATGTTCGTGACGATATAGCAATCTTTATTATAATTATTGTTTACAAAGATACTTAATATCTATTTTAAAAAAAAACGTATTTCACGCCTGTAATCCCCGAAGAGGTAGACAGAGGAATGTAGAATATTCCCACGTTTCACCGGTAACGTTTAGTTTATCTATTTTATGTAACAAATGAATCTATTTAAACTTGAGCACCATT
>DWDU01001018.1:0-15873 GCA_018245575.1 Jemadia suekentonmiller
AAGTATTTTTTTTAATATAATATTGAAGATAACAATGTAGGTATCTTATATATTTAGACAATAATAAATAGTTTGACTAAAAAGTTTAGCACAATATTGTATAAATACTATTTCTTAAAAAAATAGATTTGACTGCAATGAAATTTTACTTAACATTATTTTCAAATTATAGCGTAGTACATATTACAATTGTACTATGAGGCAAACTGTAGGATGTGATAGTTGAGGTTATCATACTATAAATACAGATATTATATATAAATATGTATGTATTAAAATAGTTATGTTATTGTATGCGAACTGTCGATTCCCTGGATGATGTACGCTGAGTGATGGCGAAGGCCGAAGGGTTTACTTGGGGAACGCAGCCAATCCCTTACTGAGCAGTCCGGCGGCGCCCTCAGCGCCATCGTGCGCCGCCGATGTAAACCCAGACACCAGCTGGAAATAATATTCAATGTTAATATTTGAACTTCCGTCCCACTTCCTGCCTGTCCCACAATAGGTCGTAAACGTAATTGGTAAAATATGGGATTGTACTACACTCCTCTGCCTACCTCTTCGGGGTTTACAGACGTGATTGTAACGTAATATTATAAACATTACTCTATGATTGCTGTAGCTGTAATATATTGACATTTATATCAGCCAGCGGCACTGCAGACATGTTACCATAACTGTTTTATCAGAATTGACTGTCAAAACTTTTAGACGAAGTTAGATATATTTGGATATAGATATTTATATATTAGTTATATGGACAAAGTATAATCAAGACATTTAAAAATTATCTCTTTACGAACTTTAGCTGTTCAAGATTGAATAAAAATGTGCTGATTGTGCAATATAAAGCACAAGTACATGGAAGGTATAGAACAAAATATCATTGAGTATACCGCTTCGCGTTTCTCGTTCAAGAACTTGTCAGCGTCCTTGATCTTGGCGTCGACGACTTGTCCAGCGTTCTTGAGCCCCTGGTCGGCGGCGTCCTCCACTCTCTTGAGGGTGTTGTCCACCGTGCTGTGGACAGCATTGCTAGCATCCGCTGCTGCCTTCTCGGCTGCCTTCTTAGACTCTTCTACTGCTGCACCTGGAGATTAAATGTATAGCAGTTATTTGAAAAAAGAATAAAAACAAATTTTAAGAAACTTTTTGACTACGATATCTCTCGAATGTTCTCATTTTACTTTTACTTGGTAATTGTTAATTGTTAGAATTATCTTTGAAGGAGATCAGTGCAACAGTTCAGAAGTTATATGAAAAATCTGGAGATCTGATGAAAACTTAAGCTACGAAATTTGGGATAAAAGAAAAATCCCAATTTTTTAAAATTTTGGATTCTCCTAGCGGTAGGTTAAAAATATTTAACGTCCTTTAATATAAATAAAAATACCGTCAGTGCGACTGCTTAGTTGATTGTGTTGGTTGCAACCGCGATCGCCATTCAAAAGGTCCTGGTTTCAAATCCCGGGTCGGGCACTATTGTATTTTTCTAAATTAGATTTTCTAGTAGTGGCTTGGAGTCTGGATATGTGTCCGGTGTATGATATGACTTACCACTTATTTCATAATGAAACGTAAACGTAATAGGTGAACCGTGGAGTATATTACACTCCTCTGCCTACCTTTTCAGGAACGACAGACGTGAATGTTACGTTTTAAAATTAGTACTCTCTAACTGCTCACGAATCAGTGACGTTCTTGTATTCATTTTTAAAAATGAACAATCGATCGGTCTATTCAGTTATTTCAAATATGGAATAGAAAAATAATGAATTAGTTTTTTTATTTTGGAGTACGCACTCGGTTATCCGAATTCAAACTAGGAACGAACTGTCAACCGAGATTTTTTTCGCATTTATCACATTGAACGCGATGTACCACGACAAATTGTTTTATCGCGTTACTTAAAGATTACTTCCGGGATTCGACTCCGTGTTTAAGCGTGGTGGTAATAACGTAAAAACTATCTTCTCTTCTATTTACGGGACGATCGTAGCCACCGTTGCGTAACTTGATAAATAGTTTGCGATAAACCAGTACACGCTCTTACTGTTAAGCAATTACTAAAGATGTTATACTGCACATAAGGTCGTTCCAAAAATATATAACATTCGAACTTCAGATACGTTTCAATGGCCAGGAATGTAGAACTTTTAATGTATATCAGACCACAGGGTACAGGGAAAGTATAATTGTTGTGGTTCATTGACACCACAAACTATATTGTGATTTAATGCTGGTTTAGCATATAAATAGGTCAACATTAATTATAATCACTCCCGGAATATACTTAAAGTAATTTGAAATCATAAAGAATAATTTATTTTGTATTAATAAATAAATACATGTACATAAATAGTGTGTAAGGTGAATTTTTTTTATAACCTAGTGTTCCCTGCCTACCTACGAGCCTTGGTGTGATGATAAATAATACTAACGTTAGAATTTAATTTTAAACAAACGTAGGTACAAGTGAAAATGAAATACACGGTAATTATTTTAAAAGTGTTGAAGCTATAAAATTCCGCAACTAAGCACGTATTAACAAGTATATTTTTATGTATGTACACACGATCAAATGTTAAACAAATGTACATGTGTTTGCTTAATCGGGCAAATATTATTTATTGAAACAAACATCACTCCCAAAGAGAACGCGGTTAGCCGCGTAAGGTACACCGCGATTGCAATATGGCCTGGCCCGTTGGTGCAATGGTTAGTGAACCTGACTGTTGCGCCGGGGGTCACCCAGAATAAATATTTGTGTGATGAGCGCTAGCATTTGTTCTGTGTCTGGGTGTAATAAAAAATATCTATTTAAGTACATATTTATATGTATATATGTAGTTTATCGGCCGTCTGGTTACCATAATACAAGCTCTCTTGACGCTTAGTTTGGGATCAGATGGCCGTGTGTGGAGATTTCCCGAGATATTATTATTATTATTATTATATTCCAGCCAACATACGTAAAATTCACAATTACCTAGATACATTCAAAAATCCTACTATTAATCAGTGCTATAACAGAGACATTAAAAATAAATGTTCTTAAAATTTATTTACTGTAAACGTTTGAGTACTTTGTAATGAATATTAAAGACCAATATTAGAAAAATATAATGAATATCAGTGAACAATTAAAACAGAAAAATCGAAAAACAATAATGTTTCAGCATGTGCTAATAAATTATTATTATGGCATGTGGAACACATAATTTTCATTTTACGAGACTATGTTTCAAATGTTGTTCTCCGGGTATGCAGTCATGCCTTTCCAAGTTCTACAATACGTGTATATTTGTGTGATAATTACTAGCAGCCCTCTTTGCTTCTTCCTTAGCCGCTTCGGCCGCAAGTCGCGCCTTCTCTTTAGCATCTTCGGCTGCCTTCTTCGTGCTGTCCACGGTAGCATTGATGGAATCTGTGGAAAGAATCCATCATTACATATGGAATGTATTAAGACATAGACTAGTGAAAACATTCACAATGCAGAGTACGAGCAGGTCGTAAGCTGTTTCAGTCACCGCTTGTCATTTCGTCCTCAGAGATAAATAATTTATGTGAGGATTTTCACATAGTAAAACGGTTTCTAAATTATAAGCTTCACTTTTATTAAGAGCACACAACTCATAGTTAAGTTTCAAAAAAGTTATATTGTAACATAAACGTAACATAACACCTGTAATCCCTGAACAGGTAGGCAGGGAGCGTAGTACTCTCCCACGTATCACCAGTTACGTTTGTCTCACAATAGAATACGTGATGAAGATATATTGTTTCTCTAATACATATTTAGTATTTGTTAACACTAGTAAGTGTTTATAATCACACAATGTATGGTTATTTTTATATTGTTTATTGGTCAACTCGCAAATCGAGACCAAGCCATGTATGTACCAGTAGTTCCTTCGGCGCTATTCTTATTATCCTTAAAGTCAAATAGAGTTGAAGCTTTCGCACCATCGAAGCGACTTGTAACCATATCTACAAACATATTGCCTACTGCAATTACATAGTATTTAACCACCAATCAAATTCATTTCAAAACAACATTACCTGTGAAATCATCGTAAATACCACCACCTTTTTGAATCAAGGAATCAGAGGATTCCTTAGCATAATCAAATCCGTCGCTAAAACAATCTGCGATAGAAGGAAAGCAGTAAATAGAGAACGGGAAGAGACAACACGCAATCAATGGAAACGTTAAATGTACCTTTAGCTTTTTGTACCATGTCTTTATCGCCCTCAGTAGCAGCTTCCGTGCCCGTCACCGAAGATACAATTTCGTCTACAATAGATTTGAAAAGAAAAAGGTGTTAAGCGGAAAGAAAGAAATAATAAATCAGTACCTCATGCAACTAACACCTCCCTAATTAACAGAGTGAGACATGCAAGTATGCAAATAAAATTAAATATTATATGATTAATAAATTAAACACTTAATACTAACGACATGTAGTCTGGTCTGTCGTGAAATCTTTAGACAAAAAATGGACAATCCCAACACGTAGAAGCTTGACATAAATACGACGTTAAAACAATGAACACAATACCTTTAGCGCCGGTGACGAAGGAAGTACCTTTATCAACTACAGTACCGGCTAACGTCTTTGTTGTGTCTACTGTACTTTGTACTGAACTCGCTACGGTATCTACAATGAAACATAGGCGTGAAGCGGACTAACAACATAAAGCAAATACAAGAAGCGGTGTTACGACTATTGTTAATCCTAAAAAACGAATAAAAGTCTGTTTTTTGTAAATAATTTCACTTGTTTTCATTATATACTACAGTTAGCTTTATAATCAATAGTTTTTATAACTCTAAAGGTCTTGTAGGCTGTGATTTGTGCTAATAAAGTTGTCGAAAATAGTCATTAAATACCTTTGGCACTACCAACAAAAGTCATTCCCTTGTCCACGGCTGAAGCTGCAACGTTCTTTGTTGTGTCTAAGGTGCTCGCTACTGTATCTACGAGAAGGGTTTTATACTGAGCATCGAAAATAATATAGCAAATAAAATAAAACAAAGCCTTTGTTACTACTTAATTGAGCACTATCATCGGTCGCCTCACAAGAGATATGCATTCGTCTGTAACTGAAGAAACTATTGTATCTACAGAAATTAAAATTTTTCACAGTAGACATATATGTACTTAATTTCAAGCTTATATAATGCAACTGTATAATATTTTTAAAGTATGCATTAAAGATTTTTTGTGTCAAGGTTAAATCGCATTGGTGCTGTTGTACCTTCAATAATTTAATAATTGTTTTGAAAGGAAACCAGAGTAATTTAATAATTGTTAGTTTTATTATTTTTCAAATGATATTTGAATTTTCATTAATTACCTTTAGCACTTCCGATTAATGAGGAGCCTCTATCGACAGCGGACGCAGCTATATTTTTCGTTGTATCTACTGTTGTATTAACCGTGTTAGCTACTGTATCTACAATGTAAGGTATGTGAATATAACATAACTGTGAATATAATATATATGGTCCTTACTTGAATATATATTTGTTTATATCTACCTTTTGCGCTTCCAATAAACGATATGCCCTTATCAACTGCGGATGTAGCTACATTTTTGGTAGTATCTACTGAGCTTGCTACTGTATCTACAATGCAAATGGAAAAAAAGTCATAAAAAGCCAAATATGCAACCCATGTTGTGCCAGCACAAACTAAAAATATATCTACCTTTAGCAGTTCCTACAAGTGATGCACCTTTTTCTGCTACAGAAGATGCTACATTTTTGGTTGTATCTACAGTAGTGTGCACAGTATTAGCTACAGCATCTAAAATATGTGAAAACATAAAAATGTGCCTTTATTTCTGTATTTTATTTGTATTTGTATATTATTTGTATTTATTATATCTGTATTGTCATAAAAATGTATCCGTATTTTGAATCTAATAATAGTTACGGTTCTTAGAGTTACGTTACCTTTAGCGGTTCCTACAAAAGCTGTGCTTTTTTCGACAGCGGAAGATGCTACATTTTTGGTTGTATCTATAGTGGTGTGCATAGTGTTAGCTACAGCATCTAAAATATGTGAAAATATAAAAATATATCTATATTTCTAGAACCTAATCACTGTTACGTTATACGGTTCTTATAGTTACGTTACCTTTAGCGGTTCCTACAAAAGCTGTGCCTTTTTCGACAGCAGAAGCTGCGACATTTTTCGTTGTATCTACAGCTGTATGCACAGTGTTAGCTACAGCATCTATAATGAATGCATAGTTTGATACCACAATTTAAATGGAGGGAATGAAAAAAATTTCTCAACATGAAGACATAAATTACTGGGTTACCTTTAGCGGTGCCTACATAATTAGTCCCTTTTTCAACAGCAGAAGCTGCGACATTTTTCGTTGTATCTACTGTACTATATACAGTGCTTGCTACAGCATCTAAAAAGCAACGTAAAGCATACGTGTAACGCAACTGCCCCAAATAAAAAATATTAAACGAACTAAGTCAATGTAATATGCAACAACATATCGTAAATTGCTTTGATAAATTAACTTTAGCACTTCCTAGAAGTGTAGTGCCCTTGTCAACTGCAGATGATGCTATATTTTTCGTGGTATCTACAGACGTATAAACGGTATTCGCAACGGTATCTACAAAGTGAGTAACGTTATATTCAACGTTAGTTCTCATGCGTATATCTAATATGAACGATAGTAAAATATAGGGATATAGTGCTACCTTTAGCGGTGCCCACAAACGAAACACCCGTGCCGACAGCTGAAGCTGCTATGTTTTTTGTGGTATCGAAAGCACTGGCTACACTATCTATAATAACAATGTATAAGCATATAAATAATAGGAAAAGATGAAATAATTACATGAAGCGGTGATAAAATTATACCTTTGGCAGTCCCTACTATTGAAGCGCCTTTATCTACAGCGGACGCAGCCACACTCTTACTAGTATCTACGGAGCTCTGCACAGTATGTGCTACTGTATCTAGAATTTATGATAAAGAAAATTAGCAATTTAATTGTGGTTTTGAGAATTAGTATTTCCTATGCATCTAGCTAATTACTCACAAGCACTCTCGAAATGTACAAATACATATATACATATTAGTCGTGGTGCAATGGGAGCAGTAAGGTATAAAGTTCTAAAATGTCCTTGACTATCATCGGTTGTTGATAAAATAATTGGCGAATGCATTTTCAGGATACTTCACGGCTGTTATACGTGCAAATGTTTGACATTTACAGTTTACTTCAGAATGATGTTTTCTAAAGATATGCTTAAATTAAAAAATATAAAATGAAACATGTGTGCTTTATAGCAGTAAAATATGTTATTTAAAAAATTAAAACACATAATGAACGCATAAATGTCATCAACATTGTATAAATTATGCAAATACATATATGTAAATAATGGATAATATACTTATCATGTGCATTTGTTTTTATTTAAAGGTTGATTTTTATTCAAAAACAACAAACCAATATGTTCGACCATTGCTTTTATTCTATGTAAATTTAAAATAATATTTATCGACATAGATTTAATTATGAAGCAAACATTAAAAACTTTAGTGATTCAAGTATTCTCTAAGCAAATGACACAATTTACCTTTAGCCGAGTCGATATAGCATTTTCCACTATCGATTGTGCTTTGAGTCGCTTTCTTTGTGTTATCTACAGTAGTTGCAACAGTATCTACAAAATTACAAAATAACTGTAACTGATAATACACTATTGCAATTGAAATTACGATATTTGAAAAAATGTTAATTGACAAACAACAAAAAGCACTGTACCTTTAGCTCCATCTAAATAGCTCTTGCCAATATCAAAAGCAGATGTCGCATAACTCATTGAATAGTCCAAGGTTGATTGAAATGAATTTTGTGCTGTATCTAACGCAGCCAACGAAACAAAAACGTGCGTACCATTAATTACAAATCACAAAAAGAAACAAAAAGCACAAACAAACAAAAAGCGATTGACATTTAGGATGATAACGCATCCAATTACTTCACGGTATTGTTTATCTCGGAACAGAATCACGTAATAATAATTTCCTGTTCACATACTCAGAAAAATACAAACAAAAAATACAAGAACAGCTTAGAGGTTATTACTTTTGTGACAGACATTTTTTAGTCTCAAAACACAAGCTAACTCGTTGCAATCAATTCTTTCGATACCTTTAGCGGAATCAACGTATGTTTTTGTCGTCACCGCTGCGGTGTTTGCCAAATTTTTGGTCCCGTCTACAGTGCTGTGGAGTGTGTTTGTAATAGAATCTGTATGGAATTAAAGCAAAATAATAAATTGACAAATGCAATAAATTTATACAAAAACATAAACTTGTAGCAGTATTAAAAGAATACCTTTAGCTGAGGCGACATAAGCTTTGCTATTGTCAAATGCCGACTGGGCAGCTTTTTGCGTACTGTCTACCGTGCTTGCAACAGTATCTACAAATGAATCATAGCCGTCTTTACATTGAATAGCTTTGAAATGTGTACATCTATTATAATTATACTTTGACTTTAATTAAATCGCTACCTTTGGCACTTGTAACATACGATTTGCCGGTCTCGACGGCTGATTGTGTTTTATTTTTTGTGGCATCTATTGTGCTTTGAACTGTGCTGGCAACAGAATCTAAGTAAAAAGAATTTTCTCATAAGTTTAAAGTTCACTTTATAATTGTTGTTATTAATGGATGATGTTTTTAATACCTTTAGCGCTCGTGGCATAGGATTTGCCCGTGTCGAAGGCAGATAAAGCGGTTTTTTGCGTTGTATCTATAGTACTGGCTACTGAATCTGTCCAAATTACAGTTTAATTAATTAATGGTATGCCTACTAAACTAAATCAAATAATGGTAGTACAATATTTATTTGTATTAAATGTGTACCTTTAGCGCTCGTGGCATAAGATTTGCCCGTATCGAAGGCAGATAAAGCGGTTTTTTGAGTTTTATCTACCGTACTGGCTACTGAATCTGTTAAAGTTGTATTTTAAATTAAACGATATTATTCGTATTAAATTAAGCAATGATAAGATGATGTTGTATTTTGATTACCTTTGGCACTAGTCGCATATAATTTACCAGTCTCAACAGCTGATTGGGCTGTATTTTTTGTTGCGTCAGTCGTGCTTTGAATAGTGCTAGCTACGGTATCTACAAAATAAAGTATGGTGCGGTAAATAAAGTAGCACTATTGTAAAACACATAAAAAAATATATTGTACAAGCAATTTTACCTTTGGCACTTGTGGCATATGACTTTCCAATATTAAGAGCGGACTGAGTTGACTTTTGTGTTGTGTCTACTGTGCTTTGAAAAGTGCTTGCTACTGTATCTATAATACCAGAAATAATGTTAAAAATGGTTTATAAATTGAATGGGCGTATAATCTATAAATGGAATTAAGTACCTCTAGCGCCCGCAGCATATGTTTTGCCGGTTTCGAGCGCAGATTGTGCAGTTCTTTGTGTCGTATCTACCGTGGTTTGCAAAGAGCTTGCAACTGTATCTATAATTTCGAAAATATTGTCAAAAACCAATGGCTAGTGAGTAGCGATGTAATTAATGTGGTATTATGTACCTTTAGCATTCGCAGCATATGATTTTCCGGTTTCAAGAGCGGATTGTGCTGTTTTTTGTGTTGTATCTACAGTGCTTTGAACTACATTTGATACCGTTTCTAAAACCAAATACGCAAATTAATTGACACTTAACCTAGACTTAAATATAGGCTTACATAAGATTAATATATTAATAGAAGTAGGTGAAATACGATAACATGCTAAAATGTGACTTTGTAAAAATTAATATTTATACTTAGCGTTTTCTAAATCGATAACTGTGCACCATTTGCTACTACCTACTGTGGTTACATACTATTATTAAATACTATTAAAATGTGATCTAATATAATCGCCACCTTCCCTATCAATTCCTTCGATATTTAACATGCAAAAGTTGTGTTTTGAACTTACCTTTAGCTGTATTATATGCGGTCTCGGCAGTCTTCTTCGTATTGTCTACAGTAGTGGCGATAGTGTCTGTGTGTGCAAATGCGTAATTTAAACAAAAATGTTGCGGGCCACAGCGATATCAATACTAATAAAATATAGCGGTATGCTAGCATAAATGAAAAGTTTAAAAACAATATTTATATATGTATTCATCTGTAGCTACAACTAAATAAACTCTAATTAAAAGCCGAGTGAAAATCGAAAAATTGTAACTAAACTAAACGGAGTGATATGAACAGAGCGTACCTTTCGTATTCTCTGCAGACGTGGGATATTTTAAACACTCAATTCCAAACCGAGAAAATTTTAATACACTATATCTACCCTCTATACATTTCATAATTGGGTTGAACACTTAGCTTTTCTCGGGATTACTGCAACCTGTAGTGACAACAATATTGCACGTACTGATGCGCTCAATACCTGGAGGTTTTGGTCCCCCTTTTGACTTACTAACTCCATCTGCTACGTCGACATCCATGACCAATGCTATGGCTTACGGAGGCAGTTCGTAGTGTAATCAACAATTGGGAAAGGAAAATTTTTAATGTCGAGTTTACAAAAATTAATGTGATTATAATGTTGTTGTTGATCAATGTATATGTGATTTTTTAGATTTACCTTTGGTGGTGTCAACGACTTTCTTGCCGTCAGCTACTGCCTTGCTGGCCGCATCCTTCGCTTCGCCAGCAGCAATCGACACCTTAGACAGCTCCTGGTCCAAAGCATCAATTGCGGAATGCTTGGCGTCGGCAGCTGTAGAAACAATAAAATTTAATATCGTACATCTTTAGAGTATCTATGGTGTCTATTAAGAAACTTTTGACAATTAAAATTTTGAAAACCTACAAACTCTTCGCCGAACAACCTTACATTAAAATCTAGTGATTTTCTTTCCTTGCTATACAAATTACGAGAAAAACATATTCTGGTTTATAGGCCGTAGTGATAAATAAGTCTAATTTAAAAATAGTTAGGTTTTGTTAGAATTAAGTCGGCTCTTGCGACAGTAACTTGCGATCATTATTATGAACAAGAAGTAGACAGACATACTGAAAATCAACCAAAATATTCTGTGGTTCTGTTTGTGATTCCAATTTTAGATCTTAAACTGTCTAAAAATGACTCATCTGATTAACTTTATTTTAGATTTTCCTATTTATTTATTCATTATGTCTTTTATTTATTTACTCATTTGATAAAATCTATCAGCGGTACAAAATTACTACGTCATTCAATAATAATATGGTCAAAAGGTATATAGCTATGTAATAAAAAAATTAAAACCTAAAATCCTTGTACCTAAAAATACCTTGTGTACATATTTATAGGTATGATCTCGTGTTATCATTATAATATGAATACATTATGTTCGTAGAATGACATGGACAGTAATAACAGGCTTGATTGATCCAAAATGTATTGACAGATATAAAATGTTTTTTTATGCAACCACAGGTACGTAGTGTTTATCAAATATACTATTAATTTAATCGCCATGTCGTACGACTAATGGCCGCTTTGATTAAAATGTTTCATGTAGGCAGTTTTTTTCTGATATATGATTCGTGTATTTATTATGATGCACATAAATGCACTGTGTATTTTACTGAATATCATGACAATGTTGTGTAGGAGAGATAAATTGACATCTCTCTTCTTAATTAGACCTCGCTTAACTAGACTTATAAAGGCATATAATAATTACAGTGATTATTTAAATAGAGCTGGCCGTTTATTTTAATTTTTTTGTTACGTCATCTGATGCTCAGTTATTAGTTCTTGGACCAAATAAGTCGCTTATGACTTGGTTGCCGTTAATTTAAATTTTCATGGCTTTACGATTCGATTATACATAGCAAGGAAGATACATACTTATAGATTAGTTCTGAGTGAAGGTTGATAATTGATAATTTTAATTTTTATGAATCATGTGTTATTTTCTTCAGCACCAGTTGTTATTGTTTTATGTGGTTGAGCATTGCAAGATTTCTAAACTGAACCTCGAGATATTGCATACGGAATACGAAGTGTAGATTTATGGTACTATTTATGAATAAAAACAGATTTATTAAAAAAAACTTAAAACCCCGCCTGTAACTCCCAAAAAGGTAGGCGGAGAAGTATAAGATAAAATTATTTTAATTATTATTGTAGATTTATATAAGAGGCATTTATAAATTACGTGAGGTGTTTTTTGAAATTACATTTACGAGTATAAACGGAGCAGGGGCCTTTTCGCTATGACCAAACGCACAAGTAACGCGGCGCGAAAGTACTGTAACGCGCCGCGTTCCGTGGCGTTTGGTCGTAGCAAATAAGGCCCCAGGTCGGAACATGTCTGTATGTCGCTGCCACTTAACTCACACGCTGTAACGTTCGCCGAGTCGCGCGCTCGGCTGGCAGTAGCCAGCCGCACTCGCGCGTAAACAAACGATGAGCTACTGAGCAACTTGTGATAGTCGCAAAATCTCGTTTAATAATTTGTGTACGGTTTGTCCATATTTTAGTAAATTATTATATTCTACTTAATAATAAAACGTCTAGTAACTTTTTAATGTATCTGACTCTCCCCAAAAGTGAGATTACATAAGATTCAACTAGACCCCCTCTCTCCCTTAAATGCCTCACGTAAATAATGGATGCCTCCTAAGATACAATTACATTTTACCAGTACAAAGTATGAGACCATGGCCTTAAATCATCCTGTTTTTGGGAGGAGATTCGTGACCAATAGCGGAACAACAAAAAGGTTGGTCATGAAGAATAAAAAAGTTAATGATATTCCATGTAATCAAAAGCGTTCCCCATCACATCGCGATCAGTTCCAATCACTCAGACGACCCTCGAGCGGTTAAGCGAGTTTTGGACTCACATATACATACGCACGTTTACGTCAAAATCTCGTACAATCGGCGCTCTTAATTGGGTTCTGGGAAAATATGCCACAACAAAGCAAGTTCAGTTACATTTCGTGCATAATGAAAACAAAATTAAAATTGAACGAATTGACTTACATAAAATATTCGATATTTCTTTACGTCAATAACTCACAAACACTACTAATCTTTTCGGACAAAAGTTGAATTTATTGATTAGTCAATCTGTAATACTTTATCACTTTATGTATGTTAAATGTAACAGAGACACTAGTAAACAACTAACCTTCCGGTACTTTTACTAATAGTTCTTTCCGGAACAAATAGTTCGGTGCATAACTTTATATAAAAACACTAACAAATAATAAAGAGAAAATTGCCATGCTCACCGGTATTCACGGCTTCGTTAGCTGACTTCTCAGCGCCGCCGATCATCTCGCCGGCCTTCTTCACCTGGCCCTCGACCACTTGAGCGGCCTCTGCCACCTTCTCCTGGGCAATCTGCTCCGCGTCCTTCTTCTTCCGGTCGAAGAGCGACGCGGTCTTCTCCCCGATGCTTCGGAACGCACCTGAGAACGTTACCAATGTATTAATGCAATAATCAAAATGTTACTAATTAGTTATTTACAAAGAAGTTTGTCGATGTAAGTATTGTATATATGACTAAACAGATAATTATTTAAAATCCTTGCTCCTCTTTGTTCCAGACAATATTGCTTCATTACAATAGCACATTATGAAAAAAAAAATCATTTACATCAATAGGATAATTGTAACATTTATAATCCGTTAACAAAAGTGAGTCATTTCTTAAATTTTTATTATTTAAACCGTTAATAAACTCAAGGCGGTCTTCAAAAGACAAACTATATAACAGCCGGACCCTAACCAATAACAGTTTTATGCTTTGTTTAGGGGGTGCCTTAGGAAAAAAATCGTCATTGATACCAAGCACGTGATTAATTCATGTTGTATTTAATATGTATTTATAAAACAAATTGCAATAATATAAGCTAATTTAACCTCAAACACATTATAAGAGCTGTCATGTTTTTTTTTTATATACTAGCAATAATGTGGCCTACGTCTAGGCCTGCAGCATGCTTGCCTAGTAATTCACATTAAATTTGAAGAGACCCGGTTTAGACCCGGTAATAGGCAGAACACCCACTAGTCCAGAGTATTTTTAATCTAGCTATTTCCAGCAGTCTTATTTAGTTCTTCAAACCACTTAGCAGAAGGGAAACCTCTGCTTTTTCCGTCCAAAAAGTTCCCATAATTACAACACGATAATCACAATGTACACAAGAGGGGAATAACAGGAGTTAATACACCGAAGATTAGATGTAAATGTAATTTATGCGACCTCTCAAAATAGACACCGCTTCGAAGTTGTTTTTGTGACCGGACTTAATGGCTTCCGTTATAAATATTTATATATGAAATTGTATTTCGTATTAGACCAATACTGACATTTAACGGTACGCCTATTAGCGCTTCGTAAACCCACTTTCCGGCTTGTAAGTAAATAAGTTCAGTAAGAAGATATGCTACTAAACGAGCAGTAAATACATATACTTCGAATACATTTATTTATATTACATATATTTAAGCCACTATGCAATTTCATAACATACTTATTACCTTAACTTATTTTGTATAACCCACTGACAACATCGTATAATTATTATATTGGATATTTGAAACACGTCAACGGCAAAACTAGTCGGGCTATCTCGAACAAATATACGTGAATTAAGCCAATATATAAATTATATATCAATTTATTTATTCAAACATAATATGACACTGCCCAAGGCTAAGCAAAAAAATCGGTGCGAAACCAGTGTCGGAAGCTTTTAAGACTTGTAAAGATTCGTAAACACTTATCATGTAATAATAAATCAGAAGAATTGTAACAATTTAATGAAAATTTTCCTTGAAATAGACAATTTATAAAAATTCTACTATTATGTCATGACAACTCGGTACTGTATAGCGTGGTGGTTCGTGGTCTATCCACAATTAGATATAGTATAAAACCGAGCAAGAGAAACTTGTACTTCAACAGAAATTATCTTTTAGTTCACATGAACACTAATAATGTGGCTAATGATATCACGCACGCGCTATTGTGCGCGCAGACGAGTAGGTACCGACTCGCATTATCGATTCACCTTCGCCCGGTCAAGGTGTCCTTCACCTTCACTCGCCTTTCTTTTTATTTTTCACGCTGATTCCAATAACTGTATACGTAAAACGGACGTACAAATACATAATTGTACCGAAAAAATATATATCAAATAAGTTGACTTATGATTTAGTAGGCTCGATATGTTATTCGAATTTCAAACTTTTTTTTACGTAATAGTAACGTTCAATTTAAAAAAGTGCAATTAGTAATCCATTGTTCCCTGCAACAAGTGCTAAAAAATTCCTTTACGTCAGGTAACTGGAGGATAATTATTGTGAATAATAGAATATGAACCTATTTGAGTAATTAATGTGACTGTCCAGTATAAAGTTATAGACTAGTCGCATAATGACACATAAAAAGCAATTACTGTCGCGACTAAACGGCACCGAGTGGATTGTGTGGGTGTGTCACATCACAAGAACACCATAAAGATGTGACCTCATATGATTTCAGTATATTTTTCATTACTGTGAAAAATTTCTCTCTAAAAGTCTCCTTTTTAGTTGTATAATTATCGAGAACCAACATAAATAATTAGATAAAGAAATATTAACATGTTAAGTTCGTGACACACTCGATAAGTATCCTGCACACATATAGAGGACTAAGTTTGTTCATTTCTTCATAAAAGCAAACAACTAATAATCATTGCTGTCTTATTAAAACTTATCGGCATATTTACAGATAAGTAATTTGAAATACCTTCTTTATTCTTTTATTCTTCAAATATTGTATTTTATTATTTTTTCTT
>DWDU01001019.1:0-15873 GCA_018245575.1 Jemadia suekentonmiller
ATCCGGGCTTGACTGTACGAACCAGGAATGAGTGAAGGCCGGGTTAAGGCCGGGATTGAGCCCCGGGCCGGGCCCGGGCAGGCCCATCACCCCCGGTAACCCGCCGGGCCGCTGGTGATGATGAAAACCTGCGTAGTCCATCGCTACCGCTTGGTAGGGCAACATTTTCACTCACTGTTATGTTAAAACGATTAGTCCAAATCAACAGATCCAATAAGTTCCCGCGTTTTCACACACGTCATTTTAATTCAAACGTCAAAATCATTCGGTCCAAGTGTGAACATTGTTCTCAAAAATGTCCCATTTCGTAATAAATTCGCACTACACGTCCACTGTTATTAACTTATTAATGTCTTTAGTCCTCGATAAACATGAAGGCGGGGCTGTTCAGGCAGCGTATATCCGTTTAGAAAGTTCCCGGGTTCACCAAAATTTTACACGTCTCGGGGCGTCGTGCGCTGCATCCGTTGTTTCAGTCGCAGACCTTTCAGTTATCAAACAAACACCCGTTCTATTTTCGTGACCGATCATTTACGGGGCCAGCTATTCACAGGGGAAAAGTCACGCACAGCCACCCACTTAATAAATATTCTGGGCATATATCCGTTTTTACGCAGACGTGACTGGCTGTGTACTGTCCGATTTTCACGTACGGAACGCGCGGCCGATTATCGAAAACAGTTGCATGCGTCCCCCTCTCTCGACCTCGGACGTGCAACTGAAACCAAGCACGCGCCAAACGCGACTCTATCACACTCGGCCTAGACACCCTGTACGTTGCCGGCTCGTGAATTAGATAAGGATGCCGAGCTACACGCGAGCGAGACGCGGATCGATCGGACGTCACCGCGGAGTTAAAAGCCTGCGTCGTTACACGGCCCGTAATAGGCGGTTACGTGATTGGGCGTGGCCTAGCCTATTAAGTTGAATTGTCGCGCTCTGATTGGTTGAAATTGGTAGTAGTCGCCTACGTGATATGTTCAGGAATACGTTTATAGCCGGCGTTCATAGAATATAATAAGTGAGTTGTAGGTTGGATGCGCGCCAGTTGTATGTGTAGACGCGGCATGTTGCGGTTTCATTCCCGATTCGCGTAATGATTTTTAATTGTTACTTAAGGACCGTTAATAGGCTGAAATTGCGTGTTTAGTCGATCGCTGAATAATAAAAGGGATACGTTTCTTCAATGAACGTACGAGCGATGGGTGTGGCTTTCCACACCTGTGGGTAGTAGGTACGGTCGTCTCAACAGACGATCTGTCTACAATAACTTCAACATAACATAAAATGGGTCCTACATTTTTTGTCACTAATTCTTTGGACGCGACAAATAATATAATTAGATTGGATGAACAAAATTAACATTTTCTATATTTTATTATATCCTGTAATGTACTGTAGGTACCTACTAGTCATCCTCCGCTGTTGTTGTCCTCCACTGAGGATTGTCTTGTAAAAATATCTAAAAATGTATTAGGTATGCCTTGCGTTACCGCTGAGTTACCTAGAAACCTAGAAATTGTTCTACCGTAACTAATTGTTTCTCTGCCTCAACAATCATTTAATGCGGTTGGTTCCAGTTTTTGTAGGTTGCTACAAATCATGTAGCAACTTTTATATATACGGATAAGTATGTTAAAAACGTATAAAACTTTGTTATATTTTATGGACTAGGCTTTAATTGAACGATCTATACAAATTCTAATATATATTCTATATATAATCTAAATAATCGAATGCGCAATTAAATACTGAAAAGTTTAAATTAGGAAATTGATCGGTTATTTTCAACGGTCGAAATACACAAATTGATTATTAATCGTTTTCGGTAACCGACGATCAAGACGTCATGTTCCGCGTAGTTCAAGGTAATTCGACTTCGTGCTTATTATATTTAAACTCTTAATTAAATCGTATAATACCGCTGGTTAATTATTAAATTTATTTCAATCCAAAGTACAAATTTTTACTAATTAAGTTTTTTTCTATGTACCTATACCTACAAAAGAGGCATATCTTAGTTGTTGCAAGTGGTAATACACAAGAAGACATGGGATGTAATAAAGACGTGTTTAACCGTTGCCTTATTGAAATACTTAGGACAGAAATATGACACCTTAATCAGAGTTCTACGTACGTATCATCACACCTGATATGCCCGAAAAGGTAGGCAGAGGAATGTAGTAGGTAGACTCCCACGTATCACCAGTTACGTTTACGTCTATAATCAGTTGTGGCGCTAGAATTCACGCAAAACATTAAAATTTCTTACGTACCATTAGTTTGTTATGTAATTTAAAAATATTACCTGGTTCTCGTTTTTTGTGTACCTTTTATGAAAATAAAAAGATAAAAGATTAAAATATAAATAAAAATAATTAAAATAGAAGGAATCCAGATATGAAATTTTAATATCAGAATGTACCAGAACAACACATGATGTTCCAGCATTAAACATTTCGACCAATTAATGTTAATTCGTTTATTAATATCAAACTTCATTATCATTTAATATTTGTTAATATTATTCATTACACTATATATGTCACAATTACCGACATAATTTCATTTAGTAACGGTTAATTATGAAAGAAAATTAAATTTGGCAATTGGAACGTGACGATAAACGTCAGTCTTAGATCGTTGCATAAATTTGACTCATCGAATACGATATTTCGAAAATTTGTTTTTACATAGTCACACTAGGGTTCTTTCGGGGTAGTCAGTGAGCACAGACTGACAAAAATTTCATCCACTCTTACACTACTAACGTGGTTTCTAGACAAAGCACTTCTTTGCACTAAAAATTAATAATAATTATCGATAATTACTTAACTGGAATCACCGCCATACAAAATAGCTTTTACAGGTAGCTAGCAGATGTGTGTTCGTCTGTCCTTTTATCCCGTCATCAACGTTGAGTACATCAACCATTCTCAATTGATACATAACAATTAATTGATTTCCATACATCAATGTGTTCGCAGAGACATCACGCATTTGTTTAGCGTATGACGTAAATCGTGTATTGGTTCTTTTCCAAGTACACTCATTTATACATACACATTTTATTTTTACATTTCATTCACCATATATTTCAATCACATCACCACGTCTCGTTAACGTTTGAATATTGCAGTGGATTTTAATGATTCTTTATTTAGCGTTTTTATTATTGTCACAATGAATTGAGTGTGGGTGTTGTATATAGTAAAAATAAAGCGGAAATATAAACCAGTATATATCTTTATCATTATCATTATCGATTGCCTCGTTGAACGTGTTGGTTGTCAGCTAGACTCGCGGTTAGACTCGTAGAAGATAAATAAAAGGTGTACTAAGAAGAACAATAGATTTATTTCGGACGCATTGCGACGTGATTCTTGTTTTATACAGGTTTACAGAAGACACGAGGAAGTCTCTATCAGAGTAGAGCAGCGAAGTGAGGTTCAAGTTCGCACGAGTGCTGTTAGTATGCTGGCCGGGTGTGTTGGTTAAGGGCCCATTACACATTAGCAGTTTGATTTGGTGACAGCAAACATAATTTTTATTACATTAAATAACCTATAACAGTAATTTGTTGGGAACAAATTTCTATAAAATCTGAGTTATCCTGATATCTACTTAGTGTGGGTTATAGGTCTTATATAAAATGGAATAATGTTATGATCTTTATTTATCGCGTTGGGTAAATGATTGATTGCAGATCACACACGCCTCAGATAACATCATGGAGTTCTTCAAGATACATAATATGTAGGTTTCCTCGAGATGTTTCCTTACATTATTAGTCAGGTAACTTTTTTATAACAACGTATACCTAATACCGTACAGTCAGAAATTAATTCAGCACTGAAGCTGAGATATTAGGATAGTCCACTGAAGCTTTGCTACAACAATTACACAGTATAAAAAAACTAGTAGGTGTGCAATAACAATTTAACAATCTGTTTACTTTATACAGTACACAAATAACAGTATACTGAATGACACGATTGAAACTGAAATCGAAACAGTTTGATGAACGAGCGAATCGTCTAAACAATTGAACGTCCAGTTAGAGCGCCGGAAGGCATGCGTTTGTGGCTTCCGCGGGCCTTCCATGGCGATTTGCACAACATAGGATCCGCGGTTGGGGTAAACGGTGGCCACCATTGATTCAGCGCTTGTGATTAGGTCATGGTCAATGGTGTTTAGACATCCCATTGGATATATTGATCAAATCATTTGTAATTCGTATGAGGTAAATGTTACATATACTCCTCATATTACTGTTTTATGAACATTGAATTAATGTATGGTCTGTCCATTGTGCTCCATCTCTGTCACGTCTGCTCTTATAAAGCGGGATCGCTGTCAAACGGCAATCTATCATATAACATAAAAAAGTAGAGAAAAATATGAAACATCCCTCCCACTGCGCCCTACTTCGACAGACGCCTGTATATCTGAAGCCCACGAAATCATTTCCGTGCCGCCGAGTACCAAATAAACGTATCTTGTTTGTGCTGAGTTTTTGTTTTCAACAGTTACGGTAAGCAGGCTGGTTATAATCAATAAAGTGATCGCCGGACACGGTCACGCGGAGCAAAAGCGCGGACGCGATGGTACGCGAGCTGCGTGCTCAGTGATGAGCGGAGCGGGTAGCGGGAAATTATGTCAGTGTTTATTTTGGTTTTTTACACTATTATCGAGTCTCCTATCAGCATGAGAGGGTTATGACCACAGTCCGCCACGTTCAGAGCGCGAGTTGGCAGACTTCACACGAATTAAAGAACATTTATTTTATATTATTACAGTATGACGTTTTAAATTTTGCTAATTCTATGAATTTCATATGTTGTGTGCTTTGAATCTTATTTTATTATTACGTTACGTTGCTTTTTTTTTAATGCTCTAAGAAATTCTGAAATTGGTAGCTATGCTTATTAATCCGCACGTGATCCTCATGGATCCTCATTAGTCCGCATGGTGGCAGTCAGTGGCGTCGAACCTTCTGGTTCTGAAGTGTTAAAAGCGTTTATGATAATGATGATGTAAACTTTTTTTTTCTAGTTTTAGCTGAATAAAAATAAATCTTACAAGAATGTGACAGAAAAGTTATTCAACTGTCATCATCTTTTCCGCTCCGCTTCTCCCGCATTACTCAACTATCCAACAAATAACCAGTAAACTGCTTTCTTATTGGATAATTCGTGATTTTATTTTTTTTCTAGCCGCACAGGCGACAGGTGTTTGAACCTGTCAACCACGATCTTGGCATTGGGAGCTTCGGATGTTTCCCAACTCGCCAATGATGGACCAGTGCAATGACCTTATTATATCAACTATGTGGACAAACCAACCTCCTTCGGTTTGACGCACCCTATATAAGACGACTTTAAAATATTAAAAATATAAATATATCTTCACACCAGGTCCCTTAAGGGGTAGGCAGAGAGCATCGAGTGCAAAATATCTCTACCCTTACAGATCTGGCAGGGTTCTTCTACATACCTTCGTCGATCTCTTCAGAAATGTATAACGATGTCGGTGACTTCAGACTCCCCCAAAGACATCTGGCCTATGTAATTACCATAGGCGAGCCTTGGCCAATATTAACACTGTCAATGGGGCTTATACTATAACCTGTAAAAATTGGAAGTAGGTACACCTTCTTACCTGTATTATATTATTATGATCAGCCTATTGCAGTCCACTGTAGGACATAGGCCCCTGAGGGGTTATGCCAATAATACCCACGCTTGGCATGCGTTTTGCGGTTCGCAGAGCAGAGCTTCTCGCACTACTTACGCTGGCGCCAGCGTTCTGCCAGCGCTGGGCTTAGTCGCCTCTAACGACACCCTGTATGGGCTCGAAGAATGGATTCTTACCCCGCTCCGACAAAGAGAAATCTGCCTATCTACGTCTCTGCCTCCTCTAAAATTTATAAATTATATTTAATCATTTAACAAATTAATTAACATAATTACCTATTAAGTGTATTTTACGATGTAAACTTATTAATTGTAACATATTATCTTCGAGTTCAAATTTCTTTGTAAAGTAAATTGAAAAATAAATTCTCGCCAACTAAATCGATTGATTCCGTAACAGTTATCTCATTGAAGATTCGGTGTCGTCGACCTCCCCGCAGTCGAAAACATTGAACACAACCAGTCAGTACTAATTTCGAGAACCATGTACATTAATCTTCAATTTACAAGTATCAACATAGAAGATTGGATGAGCCTATTGCCATACGAACTAACTGTAGGCCCACCCTTTATTCCCTGATCGGGCGTATTACATAACCGGTCAAACGTGGGAGTGTGCTGCACGTCTCTGCCTATCCCTTTAGAGAAACGCAAGCGTGACGTCGACTAGCTGTAAATGATAGTACACGAAACGGACAAACTCTTGACCTCGCCAACGCAGATGTGTCCAAACTATCACGATTGCATCCGTTAATCCCCACATCGGAACGCGATCGGCTGAATTTTAATAAGAATCGATCGCCCGCCCTACATACCGCCGAGCCGCTGTACGCACGTGCGTTGACCCTGTAGATATACCTACAGGGCGGCTGTAGTGTTAATTTTTCTATAAACTTCAAGTGAGGAGAGATTAGAGCTAGGGAGATTAAAAGATCTAATTTAGTTCCTTTGGTTATAAGTAAATAACATGACAAGATTCATTAACTGCCTCGTTGGTCGAGTGGCTGCAAGCGCGACTGCTGATCTAAGAGTTCCGGGTTTAAATACTGGGCGTTTACTATTCAATAAAAGAGAAAAAAATGAAGAAATATTTATTTGTTTAAAAAATAGTACGTCATAATTTTAATTAAATAATGTGCGCTAAATATTGAATTTTACTAACTTAGAATTTATAGTTAAAATTAGTGATAGTGGCTCGGAGCCTGGCTTGTGGCAATTGACTCACCACCAATACGGTGAAACGTGGGAGTGCACTTCGCTCCTTTGCCTACGTCTTTGGAGATTACAGGCGTGATACTACGTTTGAAACATTTTTGTGTTTCACAATATGTACGTACATCTAAAGAAGATGTAAAAATAAGCAGTAAAATCGCATTATATCATAATATATGTGAGTTATTAAGTGCCCTGTCTACTAGTAAATATTCAACTTCCGGAAGCCTTTTTAAAAATTTGGTTTTAAATAAAAAAAAATATCTTTGTTTAAAATAAAAGTACGTATATAACTGTAATTGTATTATACCAAAAGATACACGATACGAACGAGCGTACTACATTTGAAAAACAAAGTCTATATTAAATTTAAAACTAATTACAAACAATACTTACATGCATTGAAATCGCTAACTCAATTATGATAATTAAACGACAAGAAACAAACAAACGAACACCGCTATCCACACGCGGCAATAAACTCCAGACATAAACATTCACTTACACACAAATAAACTTGTCCAAGTGTACGTTTATCTCGACATTACCCCAGAATTAGGGTACATCCACACATTAAGATGGCAACCCTGATACTTCGATATGAATTAAGATATTCTAATTTTAATTGCTCGCGTCGTGTTCGCAAAACGAATTCACGTTTTGCCAAAGGAAATAACATGTTTATTTTTTTTATATATATTTGCGTGTAGGTACTTTTAATGTAATCTACAGCACGGTAAATATTCGAAACAGTAAAAAAATTAACTGCTCCATTCTTATACTAACGTTCTTACGAAAAACTGCAAAACTTTATTATAAACTTATTTTCATCAATTAATGGGTGGTATCTAGGTTATTAATAAATGATAAACTAAAAATTCAAAGTTATTAAATTGTTGTTACGAAAGGGTACATACATAAAACATTATACGTCTCTTTAGAAAATCTGAAGTATAAATTTATATTACTGGGCCTAAATCTGTACTGAAGAAGCCATTGGTCATACCTGTGTTTCGAAAATTAAGCTTCATTATTAGGCTGATAATTAGTTTTTGAGCTACACTAAACTTTTTGGATTTGATATCCATGAACCGATTAAGACATTCAGAGGTACATAAATCCAGATAAAAAGCTCATTTGCTTATCATATTTAACGCATCATTGTATCTACTTACACATGTAATAAACAAAAAATTAATTCTATTTCTTTGCCCAGCGCGAAAGCGAGCCGCGGCAAGTTCATTTAGGTACCCCGCTACGACTCCCTAAGAAAATGTATTAGCCAGTGATAAAATCGTAGAGGCCATAAACTTTGCATATGGGGCCAATTATGAGGGAATTTGTACAGTTCCGCAGATATACGGGTAAATAAATTAATAAAACAACCCCTTAGTGAAGGGTTAAGATTTAAACTGTTGCGATACGATCATCAACCCTTTCTATGTAATGAACGCTGTGTTCAGGTTCACGCGGGCGCAAGTAATGCAGTCGTTTATTTCGTGCGTACTATTTATAACTTTTGTTACCTCGAAATCGTAAAATTGTATCGCAAAGCAGGAATATATATTTTTAAGTTATTAATCATTTTATTTATCTAATTAGGCGTGATAGATCTTTATTTAGACATTTTGTCCGATATATCGATTTTCTGTGTAGAGGCTCGCATGTCAGTTTCCTGTAAAATAAAGTGCGAAGTAAAAATTTGGCATCGGTTCTTTTATATAGTATTTGTCCTTTGTATACTCCTTCATACTGTCAAGCCTAAAAAGTAAACAAATATACCTCTATGTAATATACATTTTTAAATATTATCACACATTTGCACTATACCCTGGGATTTCCACGCACGGAAAGAAAATCACATAAGTATTCAAATTAGATTAGTTTATGTTCATACGACTATACGGCTATTGACCAATTTCATAATGAACATTTTGACTTAATATGCAATTCGTATCAACTGCGATCCCAACGTAGAACAAGCAGCGCGGATATATGAAGAAAACTTAATAAATGTATTAATAACAAGGGAAATTCTTTTCATAAAGCAGGTACGCGTTTGACCACAGACTATTAAGCGTAGGTATAGATGTATGAACGTAAGCGATTAATATTGTATTCTATTTAATATTTACTTTAGTAACACATACAATTAAATTCGTAACGTCACGCCTATAATTCCAGAAGAGGTAGACAGGGAAGTGCATATTCCCACGTTTCATCAGTTACACTTATGTTACTCTATGGATTAGAAGATTAGCCTGTTGCCATACATCGGGCGCAAGCACAGACTCCGAGCCACTACTAGAAATTCTAATTAGAAAAATTCAAAAGTAATATTCACATTTTATCTTTCTGCACTCTTCTAGATAAACTTTAATTATATCAAATCCTCTCCTCTTCAATAAATACAATATTCTCAAAAATGGTTACAGAGACTCCTCTTCGCATATCAACAAACAGAACATAGAGATTTGAACAACTCATTTTAACAGCTCCTTCAAATAGCCCGCGCACCAAACTTTCCGAATGCACCGAACATTTGTATCCCCGAAAGGAAATATCGCCATCAACGCATTAATCCGGTGTCTCGGTAAAAATAACCGGCAGCGGAGCCGGATATGAGTTTAGGAGTTAGACGCGGGCTGATCGTCATTCCGCGCACGTACCGCACCCGCGTCACTGTGCGCGCGAATTTCAGATGCAATGCGCTTGTGTGCGATGCTTACATGCCGCTGTGTGTGTGTATGTGTGATACCCTGATACTAAAGCTGAGTCGTCCAATATCTCCTTATTGTGCTACCCACCTTGCTCTGTATAAATGACAATATATGTCGAAGAATCACTTCAGATATGTAAGCATTCGATTTTCTCTGATTAGCCCGTGAAAGACCTCGCGTGAAGATATTAAAAAAATGTCAATAAGTAGCCAGCGCAGAAACATAAATATTGTTCGTGGCTTAAATCAAGCTCCGAATCGAACCTGAGACACATTATGTTAAGTACAGCTAGCTATCTTAGCGGTACTGGGTTAGTGGAGGCTGTTAAAATAAGTCGACGGTATCTTCAACTGGTTTACGCGAGGGTTGAAGACATTGAGTATTTAAGAAATGCTATATCCCACACCACTGCACTTTACATTCTTTATTATGCTAAATCAACCTGTATAAAACGACTCGCTTCACTCATGTCACCTTTAGATATAAATTTCGATACTCCGGCGCCACTGAGTCGCAAACGTTTCCTTATACATTACTCGTTTTATGGATAAAAATGAACCACAAAATACGGTCATACATCACGTTAATGGAAAAGATTAAATATTCAAGCATTCGACTTAGTACTCATACATATGAGGACACTTAGCAATTTTATCGCGTTCATTTAAATATAATTCTATTTATTACGTACAATGGTTACTTATATTTACATTTGTCTGTCTGTCTATTTGTGTATATTGTCTATCTGTTTGTATGCATTTGTATACATTAGTATAGTATTAGTGGATGTGGCTGTTTGGGTTTTGTCAAATTTATAGGTATCTATTCGTATCAAATGTTTTATCTGTAGACATAACGACATACCCGTATTCCCTATCAGGGTAAGCAGAGGAGTGTACTACCCCCACTTTTCACCATTTATGTCGTACCTATGTCCGTTGGAATGGAGGGCGGGCCTACTGCGCTGCACTGTGCGTAAAAAGAAGCTTTAGCTGAAGAAATTCAAATGTTCTATATTAAAAATTATGTCTTCATAAAACCATTTCAATTCATTCAACTGTTATAACGTTTAAATTAAGTGTTTGCTTGAAAATAGTTGCTGTTATATTTGTCACACAGAATTTTTAAATCTACGGCTAGTCATCTTTAAAGCTCCAGACTACAGCTTATTAGTCAAATCCAATTATGAGGCTTTCGGCTGATCGGAGCCGGAACTGGTATCACCGAGCATAGTTACTAATAGGATAATTATAGATAAATTGTGTAATTAAATAAAGCAAGGTATAGTAATTAAAAAGTGCAGTCGCAGACAAAAGTAATATAACAATAAATTAAAGGCGTTAGCCTCATTTACAATTAAATTAACCGTTAAGTATTTCTATATAACACGAGTCGGCATGACTAAGACTCATAACAACATCGATTAAATATATATGAATCTTTCAATTAAACCAATTCATTTCTAACAACGAAGCAAAAACGTAACTCCACGCCTGCACTCCCCGTAGATGTAGGCAGAGGAGCGTACTCTACAATAATTCATCAGTTATGTAGTACCTACGGCCCACTACGGAATAGAGGGTAAGTATATTGCCATACACGAATAATAACTTTAAATTTAAATATAACTCTGCTAAACGCGCCACCTTTAAAATCGTTCCCAAATTCGTACAAATTATTACACTTTAAAACAGATTACATTAACACCTCCCCTAAGCGCATTTTTCCCGCTTCGCTGAGCATTTTTCTCCGAACCAATAATAAGGGAGCTGAGTATTGACGTAAGTGAGTTTTTTTCTTCTAGTGGAACCTAATAACGCGGGTAATTTTTCAATTGGCCGCGTTAGGGCATCGTAGGTAGAAAACCTTTGTTTTGGATCGCGTTATGCAAACCTTATTTCTAAATAATTAAAAAAAAACCTTAACATTAAGTAAGTGTGTGGGAATGGGACTATAGCTTTATCTTTTCTCAATCTATGCAGGCATAAAACAGTTGATCATCATCATCAGCTTATTTCTAAATTAATTATCTAAGTAACTATCTACAAATTAACAGTTATATTTCATCAGCCCTGTACCCGATCAGCAACGGAGATGCATGAACAGCAGCGGTCCATTGTACTTGCTCGTTGAATATCTTGTTTCATGTAAATTCATTACATACCATTTAAGAGGCGTTTATTATCGCTATATAGACAATCAAAGGAAGTAATTGACACGAGATGATTGACACATATATCGGTCGGGTTTGAGAGTCGAACCGAAAACCAGCGGCGCGGCAAACGCCAACAGTTAACGTTACCTATAGTTTCAAGAAAAGACTCTACATTCGGACTTGACACACAAACGAAACCACTAAGCAAATTATTTTAATTGTACCTTATTGCATCGCACCATCCACAAGCAACAATTTACATACACAATTTTTCTCGCTCAAAGACGTTTCGACTGAATTCTTCTTGACTCAACATCACACTGCACTCTAACTTTACTTTAAACTATACCAATTTATTATTGTCGAATAATATTATATATTTCTTCGTAATGTTAGGAATATATCCTTATTCATAATCGCTCAACGGTCGAAATTCTACCTTGGTTTCTTTAGGCGTTATAGCAAATAATATTCATTCTAATAATTGTATATATAAAACAACATTATACTGTCTTGTTGGTTGCAAGCGCGACTGCCGTTCAGGAGGTCCTAGGTTTGACTCCCAGATGGAGCATTTTAACCCCAAAGTTAAGAAATTTCGCGTAATGTAATGGAATAAACTGTTGTACGAAATAAAAGGCCTAAAAATAGCCTAATGCGGAATATTATAGCTTTTAACTGTAATACATGTAATTTTACAAACGCACAAAGGGCATGTCGATGACGTGTTGACAGTCGTAAAATTTTAAGCGACCCACAATTGCATGCTTCGCCGATTACCCGATGTAGAGTTTAGAAAGTGGTAGAGCGGTCTTCGTTTTTCAAATAATTGAAAAACTAATTTTAAAATGTTACATATTGAGAAGTAAGCTTATTATGTATTTCCTACTTTATATTTTAAACATTAATGTCTATGATACTTATTATTGAATAAATGTTTCGTTTATTAATTGACGGGCTGGCTGATCTTTGATACTGATTATAAATATGTGTATAATTACTTCTGCTATGAATAATTAAAATTCAGGTTAAAATGTAATTAGATATATACACCTATAGTTTTTAGTATTACTTATCGATTATATTTATTATATTCTAAGCCATTTACAGTAGTCATATTGTTCTAATTACTCTAACGTAAAAATGCTAATATTTAAATCGCCATGTCTAATAATTTCTCGACTCTATACCGCACCCCTCAACCCACTTTAATGAGAGCAGCCTTGTGGGTGACTTGGAACCGAGTAAAAAATAAAGTTGAAAAAATTGTCCGCTTCAAAACACGACTTGTGCATTATGGCTCGCAACATCCAGACTTTGAATGGCGCGAACAACAGGATAAATAATAATAATATTGCAATACAATTGAAAAAAATCTTTCCAGAATGTTCTACATTAATGATTATATAGTTTTCTGTTTTTGTTAATGAAATTAAATGTAAGTAATTTTATTCGACCATTCTATGATCCTGTCAAAATAGTTTCACGTTAATTTCCACATTAATTACTTCTAAATGAATTACATATAAATGACTGACTGACTCTTGGTTGAGTAGTTGCCACCGCGACTATTGGTCGAGAGGTCCTGGGTTGTAACCCATATTGGATTTTTCTAACTAGAATTTCTATAAATGGCTTAAAATCTGGATTTGTAGTGGGTGCCTGTCAATAGGCTCACCTTGAATACCACAGTGGGATGAAAACGTAACTGGTGAAACTACTGCACTCTTCTGCCCACCTTTTGGGTGTCCAGTAGTAGCACGCAGGTATGGCAATGGACTCACCCCCCATTACATGGGATATTTAACAATTGAAACGTGGAAGTAATACACTGCTCTACCTATCTCTTCTGGAAAATACAGGCGTGATGCTATGTTAAATATACTGAGTATGTGTTACAGAAATTGTTTTCCACGAGCCACAATAGTAACATTGACACAGACTATGGTGAAAATAATACATCGAAGTTGATCGTTCCGTTTCAGTGTAAATCGTAAAAGGCGGTAGTGCTACAAGCGCGCCTTTCACTCTGAACTCACACATCAGCCGAGTATATCAAACAGAATCTATCAGCGCCTTATAGAGAAATGTCAAAGCACCTAATTCGACGCCGATGGCTTCGTACCATCCAGATTTCCCGGTGGATCGCCGTGACAGACAGGGACGGGTGTATTGTTTTTAAACAAGTGTGAACGAGACGGCTCTATGGTCACGGACGCGATTCAGATGATTGGTGTACGTGCAGCGCCGACCGCGCCTCTACGTGACTTCTGAGTCGTCTTTGAGATCGAAACGCTTGTGACTAGAGATTTTGATACTTGAATTGATGATCACTCGGTTTGCTAGGAATTCGTAGGGTATTAAACAGTAACGGGACTTGACAAATGGAAGGGAATAGGACGACCGCTACGTTTATCCATAATTTGGAACTCTTGGCGTTGTTTTCTTTTGATTTTTTTGTTGTGATCTGCGACCCCCAACTCGTGTGACCAGTGTGGAGATTGTGGCTTAAACCCGCTACGAAAATGCACAAGGGCACTCAATAAGAGATGCTTACGTGGACGATGGAAACGATGATGTGGTGGATTAAATCTAGAGCGACAACACATAAAAAGTGAAGTTTCTGCGTCTGACGAATACGATGAAATATTAACGAAAGTATCAAAACCGACCAGTCGCAGTGGCGCGAACGCATGCCGACCGCTACCGTTGCTCAGCGCGTCGGCTCGCCCATTCATTGTTTAACTACTGTTCGACTCTGTATTTAAATTACATCAAAATATTTATTCCTATCAGAGGTGAGACTATAGATTATTTGCGACGCGTTTTATTTCCCCATTGCGATCGCGTGACGCGTTTCGGGGGAAACAATAGATTTTCCCATCGTAAACTATTGTATAGTTTCCCTATTGGCCCTGGGTCTCCTAGTATGGCACGTTGACCAAGCATAGTTTGGTTAACTAAACACGCCTTAAAGAACATTATGGAAAAATTTAAGGTGCGTAGGTCCCTTCGCAATGTTTCCTCGCCGTTATGACATAAAAAACGTAACTTAACGCTTGTAATCACCAAAGAAGTAGGCAGAGGAATGTAATGGAATGTGATTATATTTAAGAATACCAATAACTGACATTGTGACCACAGTAATGATGGACTGGAGTTTAAATAATTACGCAAAGATTTCAGTCTCAAATTCCTGGACTTTTAACCCTTTTCGTTGATATTGAGGTAGCTTAATCATATAAAGATAACAATCTTTGATATTGTTAATTAGCAATGATTTAAGCACTCAGAGCAGGAAGTTTTACAAATATCTTCCTGGCATTTTCTATAACGAAATAATTGTGTAAATAATATTTATCAATTTGTATTATTAAAGCGTTGATCAACTTTTTCCTATTAAATGTTGTACCATCCAGTAGACAAAGTTATGTTGTACCTAGTCATATACATACATAAAACCTTAAGGTTTTCTGGTCTCCTCCAATTCACACAATCTCAAACAATTTCATCTTATTTTCATTATGAGAAGGCAATGATCAAAGATAACTAGATCGGCAGTCGCACTTGCAACCAACACGACCAACGAGGCAGTTATATAAGGCGAAAATATACTTTGCTAATCTTAAAAAATCCCTAAAAATTGGAGTTTCTTAGTACCTTAATAGCTTCTTAATTTCAATAACTTGAACATCTTTTTACAGGTATACATTTACTGAAGACATCGTTATATTTCTTGTCTCTAGGAACTAAATTTAAAAAAATTTATCCGACTGCCGATCTGGGAGGCCTGAATTCAAATTGCGGTTCGGGCAGTACTGGATTTTTCTAATTGAAATTTTCTAATAAGGGGCTCGGAACCTGTAATTGTGCCCGGTGTATGGCAATAGGTTCACCACCCATTCCAGAATAACGCTCAGAGAACGTGAACGTTACAGGTTAAACGTGAGAGTGTAATACATTCCTCTGCATACCTCTTCGGGGATTAAAGGCGTGATGTTACGTTCACATTTAACAATAATAATGAAAGTCTCAAAAAGTATTAAAAACATTAGTACAGGTACCCACGTACTTATGGCTTTGGACGTCG
>DWDU01001020.1:0-15862 GCA_018245575.1 Jemadia suekentonmiller
TAATTATTATGTTTTTTTTTATTGTTCGTATTTATATTACGGGGTACATGTCATTGGAAAATAACTGTATATGTAAATTGTGTTTGTATGTTTTAGTAGTAGTTAGTTTCCGTGTTATGGATATTATAAAACTTATAAAATAAATACTTTACTTTTTTCCAACTTTGAAATGTTCGGTAATAAACTACCTATAAAAAACATGTTCTCTGTTTGTAAATATTTTTAGTACATTTGAAACGTTGATTTCACTCATTCTTTAAATTGATTCTAATTCTGAATTCTATAATCTTTAAATTTCAATTTACAAGTAATTTCACATATTTTCGTCGTGTACTATGTGACACGTGCTAATACTATAACATGGAAACTATTATTGTATTCGTATATTTTTGTCCTTAAATACATGTGCTTGTGTTTGTTTTATTTTTATTATCAATTTGATGCTTGGCAACATTGTGCTCACATCCGTATCATGTAGACTTCTAAAAGCAAAAAGGGTACATAACTTAGGTACGTTGATAGAACACAAAAGACGGCTCTTTTTGCTTTTTCTGTAGACAGCGGTGGAACTCTTAGCTTACTTAGTTGGTAGTTTGTGTGTCTTGTATTAAATCTGGTATTATTATTTACTTTTATATTTATATATGTAAAACTTCTACTATCTGGGCTGTATGTCTAACTTAACACACAGAAACTTGACAATGTTGTCAAAATCCAATTGATAATAAAGTAAGGAGTAAATAAATTAACGAGTGAATTCGAAACAGCATATCAACAAGAACCGGACGCAACTTACCATCGAACCGCTGCCTACAGTACTGAAAAGTACAGAGAGCGAATGGAAAGTACCCGAACTAGTCATGGGTCCGGCCACAAAGACGCAAAAGGACCGAACGATGCCGCGAATCAGTTTATCACTAATACCAGTCAGTGGACCGCTGGGAGCGAAGGAAAATTCGCCAATTAAAACGCTCAGTTTTGATCAGTCGGGATGGAAGGAAGAGGTCGAAGAGTACAACGCCTTAGACAAGATGAAAGATTTCGCGGAAAAGGCCGCCTTCGATCTCCCGAAACGCAAAGACAAATATTTCGATTTCACGCTCATGAAAGCGGTCGATAAGAAAAAGGCGCCCGATAAAGAGAATAATCTCGAAAAGCTAATAGATACATATTCGCGTATAAGCGAGTTCATAAACGGTTGCGACTGGTCGAAACTGCAAAATGACAAAAAAAGCGAAGACCCAAAAAGTATAGAGCAAAAATATTTAGACGCGAAAAATGAATTTATGTCACAGAATTTAATGCTCATGCCTAAAGACAGTCAGAAGTCTATTTTAAAAGATGTAATAGACTTGAGCGGTGATGATGAGAACATACTAACGGATATTATTAGTAAAAAGATTGGCAAAGGCACGTTCAATGTTGGAAAGGACGGCGCGTTATCAATATCGGTCCAGCCGTTCTCTAAGGACGCGTACAGTCCGGTACGTCAAGAGTTGATACGCACTAACTAACTTTCGAATCACTACTAACAGTATCTATCCACGGTTTATGAAGATGGTGTTTTGCTATCCACAACTAACTCTTATTGGATATTACTAAAACTCAATAATGGGAATAATCTCTTATACCTAGTCTTACTCTATCTAATTTGTTTTTCTAATACCGGCGTATTTTAGGAATTAATTGTATAAATGGGAGACGTTCAGAAAAGCTATCACAACCAGTGATTATCTACTGTAGCTGTCTCGGATGCGACGTCTTTGGGATTCTTTCGTTTTCACACAATCTTCATATTGCAACGTCTTATAAACTTTCCTTCTCCGGACCTTCTTCTTCTCTGAGTTGGCTCAGTATACGCTCAGAAACTGCGTCTTACTATTTTTGCCAGGAAGCTAATGTAAGCATGACCAACAAGTGTCTGTTGCGTCTAGTTTGCATATGTATTACGTACATATGTGTCTGGCTAGTTTCGTCAGAAATCACTATATTCATTGGCGTAGGTATTAGAATCTTCTGATCAGGACAGAGAAGGGGAAGAGGGGGGTCTGTTAAATATACCAATGTTTGAGCTTGGTGCGAACGATTCAATTATAGCTGTTTCAAGGTTGACACTTTGATGCTAAAGTTTTGGCGCAGATACATCCCGTGAAGTGGCTTGGGATGCAAAACACGGTTTTTGAAATGAGCATATGGGGACATTTCTATGCGTTATGTCACTCCAAAGCCTTACTCACTTAATCAATTGTACCGACTATCCTACTGCGGTGTGACCCGTTCTAAAATTTTTTAACAAAATATATGAAAACACGCAGAAACAATTTCTAGGCACAAAAAATATTACATATAAATGTTACTCACAGATATGTGCGTTTGTCGGGCTGTAAAGGAGTTTTGTCTTTATTTGTATGCCTTATATTATTGACTAACGATATCTAATAAAGGTTCTATAATGTTACTAACATGGTTATTTTTGTCACTCACGCTTTTTTATGTCTACTTCAAATGTTTTTATTACAATGCGTCTTATAAGCTTTCTTTCATTGAATTAGATTTTAATTTCGATTTAATAATCGGTACATTGAAAAAAAACCACATTTATTATCTTCACTACGATAGAATTTTTAAATTGATGATAAGTTAACATTGTACACATGTATATATCTTTAAATAAAAAGAATAATACTGCATTTTTTTTAGTTTCTTATTGTTTGTTTTCTTTTCTTTTTGTTTCATGTATGTTCGTTGTTTTAATTTTGATTTGCTGTACCGCTTTCGATGTTGTTCGTACGGATATGTGTGAAGGCTAAGAGGAGAAAGCACGAGGAGGTGGAGAAGCAGAAGATTGAAGATCAGGCGAAGAGGCAGCAGGTTCGTAGTAGTGGATTGAGAATAGGAGTAAAGTTCATAACTAGAATATAATGAAAGGAAAGGGATAATTGGGGGTTGCTCAGTTAACGCTGGACTTGATTGTACCTAAATTAGGGAATTATTGCCTCAGTGTTGGGAAACGACTGTTATTATTAATAATAAATCAAATAATAGCTGAATTGTGCAACAGTTGTAATATTCACCCCAATGCATAAATTTATATTGGTAGAAAATATGGGTCATTAACTCAGTCATACTGTCCTCAGTGGGTCGAAGAGATTTCACGCTATGCATGAAAATTTACTAGGATATTTTGTTACAGGAGAGAGAATTGAAAAGACAGCAGGCTATGTTGTTGAAGGAGCAGGTTGGTAATTATTTATGTGTTTGTGTCTGTATTGTTTGCGCTTACATAACATGTTTTAATTATTATTTAACGCTTTTCTGATTTTGCTTTAATGAATTCCCCGTTTAATTAATTAAACTGCAAGATTATGTTGTAACATTAGCAAATGAAAGCTTATATGTATATTGAATATGAAATGAAGTTGTTGATAATTTAGAAAGGATAATAACTTAAATTGACCGCCATTTATTTTTGTAATCCATCAATCTGGGTAATTACATATAATCTAATCTAAAAGTTGTAAAGTAATTGTAAAACTGATTTAATAATAAAAAATACTCAGATTTATGAAAATTTACACATCGGTTATTTAAAGTCTTATCCGTTCCTAATGTTCCAAGATAAAGTTATACACGTGTTGATAATTTTCTACATATATATATATATACACGTATGTATTGTGTTCGCTTGTGTGTGTGCATAACCCGTTGTGTCTAATTTGAATGTGTGTTGTTATGTAATTAATTTATACGTGTGGTGTGTTTTCTTTTCAAACCTACGTACGGAATGCCGCGGTGACCGCAGCAAAAGTACATAACAGAGGTAAATAATATTATGTGCGTTATATATGCATGTTTGTGTATGTAATTATAAGTGCATGTGTAGCCTGGGGATGTGTCATTGTTATAAGGGGTTTAATAATAATAATATTTGTATATCTCTTATCTATATGTTATATTAAAATGGTACGATAAATATAAAAGAGGCTCAAGGTACGTGAATTGTTTGCATGAAAGATTATTATACTATAGGTATATGTATCGAAAAGCCATTATATATTTTTAGTAAATACTTACATATATAAGTATATGATACAGAAAACAAAAAACTAACATTACGAGATAAAAATAGTAAAGCTTCATATGTATTAATAAAGATTATTTTTCTAATTTTAAATCATTCAATTTTCAATCGCATTAACATAACTTATACTATTACATAACATACAATACTTTGCACGACCTGGTGATCGAACCAGGACCTTTTGTTCGTCAGTCGAGTCGTGTACATAAATATTAACACAGTACAATCTCGATAATTCGAAAACCCCTATAACTCATAAAAATGTTTTGTTCTCTTCCCTCAAGTCCTAAAACCTCCATTACTTGAAATCTCAAACCTGTATTAGTCGAAATATTCAGTGAGTCCCTACAAGCCATTTCGATACATATTTTATCCCTATAACTCGAAAAATTGAACTGGTCCTCTGTATCTAGAATGTTTTATTTTATAACCTTTACAACTCAACCGACTAAGAATTTGGCGTCATTGCCGTCAAGAATTTGCAGTACACGATTGTTTGTTTGAAAACAATTTGGGAGTATACAATAAATAGGATTACCACTTCAGGAATTTATAACTCACGATAAAACGTGCTTGCTTTTTTATTTTTATATTTTAATGATTTTCTTGAAATACTAATTTTGTTGATTAGTAATAACTTGAAACATGTTTGTTACCTTTGTAACTTGAATTTTTATTTATTTCACCTCTAATTCAAAATTAGTAAGAATAAATCTCTACGTATTTATGTCGAATCAAAATCACCCTAAGTCGAAAACTCTATAACTCGAATTTTTTGGCGTCTCCCCTGAAGTCTCCCTTCTACTGTGTATTTATTTTGCTTTTCTGGCACAAAATGTACGACACATGTACAAATGCATAAGTTAGCCTTCTTCCAAATCTTCTGCATATGTTGGTCTATTATATCTTGTATGCTTTTAATTTCTTTTCATCTGTATATGGTATATTTTCTTACCTTAATAATTTTACCAGACAGCTGGTGGTTAAAAATAATGGTCTGCCTGGTTTATCAATTCTTACTTTTTCACAGTTCTCCAAGAGTTAAGTTCTTGTAAAATCCCCCAGGAGAGAGAAAGGAGAAGACAACACACAACATTCATCAGGCAGTTGGACTCGAGAAGAAGATGGGAGGAAAGAGAGAGACGGAAACACCAAAATCTTTTAGACAGACTTCTAGCAAAGGAGAAAAAACTACAGCAGAGGCGAAAGGAAATGGAATTGCTGGCCGAGTTGAGGTTGGTTTTCATGATTTTTTTTAATTTGCTATCACTCATACATTCCTCCACAGACCATTTCTTCTGAACAATCATTTCTTTTGAACTAATGAATACAATGAGTATGATCTAATTTACTTTATATTCATTGTTTTCATTGTTAAATATTTCGTGAGTGTAACACATGACTAAGAATTAAGCCGACTAGACTCACGTGTGATTATTCCGGGTGGCCCAACTAGTTTCCTTCATAGAAAAATTTTCGTAGTTTTGAAATATTATAACTGAAAGAATATTAAAGCAGCGCTAAAACCTAGGTATGTACACTACGTTAGCTCGTTCATTGGTGACGGTCGAAGCAAAAATATTAAAAGACACTAGTAAAAGTTATGTATTCAACCAGGCGACCACAAGAAGACTCGTCGCTCTCTGATCAGAAACCACTGCCCACCCTGAACCGAATCCCTGGCTTGAAGCTGCCAGGGTCAGCCATGGCCGACATTCTGCAGGTGTTCGAGTTCCTGCATAACTTTGGACCAGCGCTCGGTTTTGGTAAGATTTTTTTAATAATAGCTTTTTCCATTTAATGGCCCATAAGCATTGAATTCGTTTTTTGTTGTATGATTATTAATGTTTAATAAGGGTAAATAAATAAAAAACACTTATAGCCTTGGCACATAGATATGAAGGTGATGCAGAGTTTTAGTTTAATTAATCCTTCGACCGGTGGAAAGAG
This sequence comes from Jemadia suekentonmiller, assembly GCA_018245575.1. Lineage (NCBI taxonomy): Eukaryota > Metazoa > Arthropoda > Insecta > Lepidoptera > Hesperiidae > Jemadia > Jemadia suekentonmiller. Next base: position 6,032 of record DWDU01001020.1, read on the forward strand.
TCTGCTACAGTCCCAACACAGTGTAATTTACCATTCCACTGTATTGTTGTGTTGTCTAGCTAAATTTATAGTGTTCAGACGAGCTACTGTGCTTTGTTTGCTAGCCAAGATTTTACCAATGCTGCTGGTCTCTAGTAGTAACTAGATGAAACAAACAAAATTTAAGTGCCCTCCAAGGATCCATTAAAGCAGTCATCGATCTGAACATTAACTCTAATTTTTCACCATATATCTGCTACAGATCCAGAGTCCTTACCAACGCTGAATACTCTTCAGCTGGGCCTCCTGTCCGACGTCAACCTAGAGGCGGAGGAGGAGTTGCTGAACGTGCTCACCAGGCTGCTCATGCTGGCCATCGGTAAAAATATATGAACGTATTGTTTGTGTCCACACCTACATACTTCTAACATGTTCATATTGTACCGTGATGTTCATACTTTCAATATAGTACTGCTCTGATGCTTGTTCAACGTGGCCGGTGCAATGACGTGAATTTGTGATATTTATAAAACACACGGCCGGTTTGTATAGCGTTTGTATATTGCACTTGTTATGCAAAAATGGCTAATTATGAAGTAAAATGCAACCTTAACCAACCCGGATGGTGATATATTTGTCAATCTGTTGTAGGTGTTCATTCTGAGCATTTCGTAAATGAAGTAGTCACTTTAAATGTGATATTTAAATTGGCTTGATTTTTAGCCCTCCGTGCACTATAAAAATATTCTTAGAGACTTTTAGAGACTCAGAGTGAGAGAGAGGAATGACTTATTTTCTGATGTTCCGCTTCCATAAAATAAATGTACTTCCAGAGGATCCGGGCATACCCCACCCGGGAAGACATACGACGCTACTGGGACACGCGATCCGCATGGGAGATATCACCCCGGCCAACCTTAGTGAAGTGCTCAGAATATATCTATACGCCAATGCTACTGGAGAGGTTAAGGCTCTGACTGGTGAGTTATTATCCGTTTTAATATATTTTTACAATACTTTAACAATAAAATTGTATTGAAGTTATAATAAGGTGTTGCATTCCAAGTTTGCCTCCACATTGAAAGTTGATGAAATGGTCAATTTTTAAAAGTATTAGTTACTATGAATGCTAATAAAAAGCCGGTGCTATAAACTTTGTATCAAATCTGTTTAAAATCATGTCCACCAAATTTGATTAATCACAATTTTCATGCTAGTATATAAAAATGGAACCACTGGTCGTGTATAAAATTTTATTTTGAATTATAAAGGAATTGTGATTTAACTTCCACTATTTTTATGTATTTGTTATTTAATATAGGTTTAACAGCAGAAAGGGAACGCGAGCGCCGGATCGCCGACCATCATCAGAACGATGCGGAGATGCAGATGGCGTGTGCGAACACTAAGAACAGTGCTTACTATGAAGCGCTGCACGCCAACGCCACCTACAAACTGTCAGGTAAAGCAGCTCAGTGAGGCCAGAGATTGCCAAAAACGTTGTCTTTTTTTTACGTCTAATTTGTTTAATTGGTTTGTCGGCTTATATAATTTAGTAATTGTTGGGGGTATGAAGGGAGATATTGTTGCAATCTTTCTATCGAAAAGTCCAAAGGTGGAATATGTCACTTAATTTTCACCGTAACCCTCCATTTGACCAGTTACCCTATCCATAACATATTAATCCAAAATGAATATCAATCAGTAGTGGTGATACTAACACGGTGGTTGCGCGGCGCAGAGCTGCTGCGCGACAAGCCGTTCGTGTCGCTGAGCGCGTCGGCCAAGGCGCGCGCCGCCGCCTACGTGTGCGAGGAGCTGCTGCAGAGCAAGGCCGTGCTGCGCCAGCTGGACGCGGCGCTGGACGCGCTGGCGCAGCTGCGCCGCGACCGCTACCTGCTGGACGCGCGCATCCGCAAGTGGGTTCCGCGCCTCGTGCCTGCAGCGGTGTCGCCCGTTCGTCCGCTAAATTCAGCTGAGTCACATCCCGTCTGCTCCCTAGCCGTATCCGGTAATCATTACGTTCACTTCCAGAGTCCGAGCCCTCCATCAGCGCAAGGTGCGCGCGGAACAGTCTGAGAAGCAGCAAGCTTTAGCTCTGGAGAGAATGCAGAAAATGGTCGAAGAAAGCTCCGTCAATCCTATTAGGGCCTCACCGCAGTTGGAAGACGGTATGTGTAAATATTTTGTTATATTAATTATGTATCGAATTGAATCGGTAACCACAAATATAACTGCATAGCGGCTGATAGATAGATAGATAAGCCGTAAAATTTCCCAAAATCGTTCAATTAACAATACACTGTTTTTTTTAGTAAAAATGTATATAATAAAGTTAAAATTTATTGAATAAAACAAACTTGTCAGCAGAAAATCAGCCAGACAAGCTGGAAACGCCGAAGAAACTAGACAAAGAATCTTCACCTCAACTGGACAACGAACACAAACCCGAAACACCATCTCCATACAAGGACCCGCCCACCGAAGAGAGCGACAAAGAACTATCGCCTTTGAAGGATCTCTCAAACAATATGAAAACGAAGATGTTGAATAACAATAAGGACGAATGTTCTCCAGCAGACAATTCTAAAATAGATAAGGATAGCGTTATGGGTGATTGTGACGCGAATTTGAGTGATTTGGAAAGCGAAGGCACTCAGCCAGAGGAGGTATGTGTTATTTATACGTAACTTTCATTTAATATTTTAGTGTGATCAAACATTTCCATAAGATATATCCTGACTTCCATATTAATAATTTCCATATAGTGTATCACACATCTCTCAGCAATTATGTTAACATAACTTCACGCCTGTTATCCCCGAAGAGGTAGGCAGAGGAGTGTAGTACACTCCCACATTTCACCAGTTTCTTTCTGTAATCAAAATTGTAAATTAGAAAAATTCTGTAATGCCCGACCCGGGATTCGAACCCAGGACTTCTTAACCGGCAGTCACGCTTGCAACCAACACGACCAACGAGGCGGTCTGTTGTGTCGCTTTGTATGTTAAGATTAGATAAAAAAGTAATATTACGCCTGTAATTCCCGAAGAGGTAGGCATGGGAATGTTGTATCTACAGTCCCACGTTTCACCAGTTAAGTTTACGTCCCAATATGGAATGGGTGGTGAACCTATTGCCCTACATCGGGCACATTTCCAGAGTCCATGCCACTACTAGAAAATCTAAAATAGAAAAATCTGAGTCACCTATCTGGGAATCGAACCCAGAACCTCCCGATCGGCAGTCGCCCTTGCAACCACCAAGATAAGATTACATAGCTTTTGATAAAGCTTCATAATAACGAGTATTGCAATGTTTACTTGAATACGCGATTTTATTAAATTAGCAGGTCAAACGTCATCATACTGAGCTAAGATAACATGAACATATTTCATAACATAACTTTTGGTAAATAGTAAAATAAATTCTATATTTTCCTCCACAGGATGAAGACAAGAATCTATCGTCGGAGGAGCTGGCTCGCAAGCTGGAAAAGCTCCTGCGGCAGTCGGAGCAGCAGCAGCAGCAGCTGTCGGCGGCGTCGCATGCGCTGCGCGCCACGTGCTACGGCCAGGACAGGTGCTGCAGCACATGCCCACTCTTCCTCTCTCTTTCTCGCTCCCTTCTTTTGACTCATTTCATTCTCACTCACTCTTCTCTCTCTCTCTTTCTCTTGTCTTGAAGTCACGGCGAAACACCTCGTGATTAATACATTTAGTGGATTATGTCAAATTTGTATTTGTCCCTCAGATATTGGCGTCGCTACTGGTCTTTAGGTAAAGCCGGAGGTGTGTTCGTCGAAGCCATGGAGTCAGCACAACCAGAAATAATGCAATACCAGATAGCTCTAGAAGAAGCTGCCAAAGATAAGGCACAAGACACGGGGAAGAAGAAAAAGAAGGGTAATCATTATGATTTAGCTAATAATGACTATCCTCTCTTATTGTACTAAGTTTGATAGCTATTATACAAATTGTCAAATAATTATTATGATTTGTCTTATAAATGTTGTAAAACTATAACTTTGTCTATTTTTACTTTGCGAACTTTGTTGGATACTAGTTAAAAAACAGTAATTGTCAAACTCGCTGTGATATCATGTATTTCAATTTCAACATTCTTGTCGCAGCGGCAAAAGAAAAGAAGGATCCAGAAGCGGAGACTTCGCCTCCGCAGGACGCGGCCGTGGCGGCGGCCGAGGCGGCAGCGGAGGCGCTCGAGCTGCGCAGCATCAAGACCGAACTGAACCTCAGCGACCGCACACAGATCATCAAATACGAGCCCAATGTTAAACACGGGACTAGTAAGGTTGAAGGTGAGAATAAAAACCCTTTATACTAATTCGTCATTTATTGTCTAATTTTCAGTCCAACATTTTGAAACCTCCTATTTCAGTGATGGTCGATTTAAATACATTTTTCCCTGCTTTTGTTCCGCAGGTGGCATAAAAATGGAAGAAAAATACATTCAACAACAGCAACATGATGAAGAAGAAGATATGCTAGACATCGAGGACTCCATCCCCACCGCTTTTCTAGTTCAAAAACCCACACATAAGCCACTATTCGCTGCGCAAGCTGAACCCATGGACAAGCCGCAAGAGATCGTCAAAGTTGAAAATGTTGTCAAAAACGAGAACACTGAAAAGGAGCCCGCCGAGACCAAAGACGATTTAGTAAACAACTTGGAAGAACTACGCAAAATGGCCGAAGCGGTATCCTCTCAACTCGACGCTGCGAAGAAGGCGGAAACGGAGAAAGACATTAAGGCCGAGAAAGAATTGAAACAGGAACAAATGGAGGTGGAATCGGCGCACGCGACGTTGTACGCAAAGATATCAGAAGGCAAATGGTTTTCTATACTTCGTCATGAAACTTCGTTCCTGTCTAATTTGAACGAGGATAGACTGGACATGAAATTCCCGATGTTTTGTGACAACGAGCACACGTGCGCGGAAGTGGTAATGTGCCAAGGACACAAATGGGACGTGTCGAATAATTTACATCTGCTGAACGACCCGAGCCTGTTCACGTTGAACAGCATGGTGACGAGCGTGCAAGTGCCGTGCAACAACGTTTATGCCGACTCCAGTTTGACCATGTCGGGACTGGACCAAGAGATGATGGACGCCAGCTTGAACAAGGACAACACTCAGGTGACTAACGACGAAGAGGAGAACAAGGAACAGGTATCATAGAAAGTTTGCATGTTTTTTTTTTCATTTAAGATTATAGTATGTGTATTTCAATTTAAAAGGAAGTATTTAAGAATCAGTAGATTAGGATTTTTATCAAGTCAAAATGGCACTATTGCAATTTTTCAATAAGAAATTTAACATGTCACGTTTTAATTATCAGGACAATGATTTAGAGAAGGAATTACAAGCGGATGCAGCAAAGATGGACGCAGCCACGCAAAAAGCCAAAGCCAACAGTCTGACGAGTCTGGGCTTGTTGAACTTCAACGCGCTGTCGACGTACGTGACGTGCGACAGTCCGCCGCCCATACAGATGACGCACGACGAGGTGGAGCAGCTGGAGTCGTGCAAGGTGCACGGTTTGCCTAAGAAATTAGAGGGGAACTTTGTACCTAAAGAGTTGAGGTGAGACCTAGGTGGTAGGACTATGTTTTAATAGAATTACATCGTTTAATTGCGGTAGAAACATTGCATATATTTTCTTGCTTCACAAAAATCGCAAGTCGCAGTTTACGCTTTTCTGGTCACTAGGGCTCTTTTTTCTGAAAAAATGGATATTTTTTTTAGATTGAACACTACTTAATATCACCTTCCATAGGCACGGCTGGTGGCGTATAACAGATCCGGAACAAATGAAAGCGCTCATGGATGCATTACATCCGAGAGGAGTAAGAGAGAGAGAGCTATATGCAGCCCTTTCGCAACATCTACCGACCATGAACAATAAGGTGAGAGGTCGCATATGTTTGAGGAACTTACACGCTTTCCATTCTTTGATACATTTTTACTGTCCTTCTCGGACTACTGACTAATCCCCTCCACTTCTGCTTTGTTTTCTCGATATATTTTTGCTGGTATCCTCAGACTACTGTGTAATGCGTAGTGTTGAATGATTTGTTAGTAGTACGATATCATATGCCTAAGAAGCCACTGTGCCTCGTGCAGCTGTACATCGACAAGGGCGAGGCGGCGCTGACGCAGCTGTCGGTGTCGCACGCCGACCGCGTGCTGGCGCAGGCGGGCGGCTACGCGGCGCCCGACGCGCCCGGCGCCTGCAGCGCCGCCGCCGCGCGCCGCGTCGACCTGCAGCTGCTGGCCATGGTCAGTGCGTCACGCCGGCCCTCGCTTGTGTCATGCGGGACTGAAATTCAAAACCTTGAAACAAAGTTTTGTGTTCTTCTAGTTATTTTTTAATAGATGGAGGAATTTTAATGTAAATAAACGTAACATCACGCCTGTAATCCCCGAAGAGGTAGGCAGAAGAGTGTAGAACACCCACATTTCACCAGTTACGTTTACGTCCCACTATGGAATAGGTGGTGAGCCTATTGCCATGCATCGGGCTCATATCCAGACTCCGAGCCTCTACTAGAAAATCTAAATTAGAAAATTTTTGTAGTGCCCGACCCGGGAATCGAACCCAGGACCTACCGATCGGCAGTCGCACTTACAACCAACACGACCAACGAGGCAGTCTATTTATAATAAATATTGAAAAATTAAATTATTATTCTATAGTATCATCTTGTATACTATAAAGTACAAAACGTGCGCGTGTGTAATATAAATATATGCGTATATACATATATATACAAATGATGTATGTATGAGTGCGCGGGGCGCGGAGAAACTGTAACTAACACGACACCGCCATACGAGTGTGGTTAATGGCACAATATTTCCGGGCGTATTTGAATGCAGAAGAGTTGCAGTATGCCGGGCGTTCACGTTGGAATCCACGTACTATGTCCTAGGTACGATAATAACAATTCGTAAATATTCTCTATGATAATTACGTCTATACGCCGCTTAAATACCTACTATATATACATATATAGTTACGTATCGCTCGAACATCAGCTTAACGAGTCAACAATATCTACAAATAACTTGGATACTACAATTCTTCAAAAGTATTATTTATAAATTTAGTCTCGTCTAACGACTTATCTAACATGAGCGGGCGCAGGGCTCGCGCCGGCGGCAGCCGCTCGCTGCGCTGCGGCAATCAAATATACACAATAATAATACATATACGTATTGTAACAATACATGGTACTGAACCTCAAGGCGGCACCGGACGTATATTACGTGTGGTGCACAGTGTAACGCGACGCGATCGGTGTGGACGGAATATTTGTTCACGCGAATTGGCTAATCTTTGCATCGCGATAGCAACACTCACACGATGAGTGGAAGATGAAGAAGCTCTCTGGCACATTGCATTTTACACAAATCTGGTACCACCTTTAAGATTCTTAGATGAAACTCAGATTCAGACATCCAGTATAATTGGTATTTGCGGATTAAAAATTATGTTCTTTTTTTAAATCTTTAGTAATTTTAACATCACGCCTGTAATCCCGAAGAGGTAAACAGAAGGGTGTAGTACACTCCCACGTTTCATCAGTTACGTATTACGTCCCACTATATAGTACGCGGTGAGTGTAACATTAGTAGGAAATCGAAGTTAGAAAAATATAATAGCATCTGATCCGGAATTTTATTATTATTATTAACTGTGCCTATAAATCGGTTGCGTGATAAATCTGTACATAGAGTATTTTGAAGCGTACATCTATGAACGGATGAAATATTGATATAATTCACAAGCTACCATTCCCTTTTTTAATCATTGCAATTTGAAAAAACACTCAATTAAATATAATTGTTTTTGACTTTTTTGCATTTACTTAAAAGTTCAATTCAAATGTAACTTATACAACTTAATATCAAGACGTTGTATATTATTTATGCAAAATGTTGTATACTATGATTTACAAGCATTAGTTACTACTACATATCTGAATTCTTACATCACATCACTTAATGAAAAGAAGCACTACCATCGGAAGATTTTGAGACCCCTGGTGTCGTGGACGGTCGGACACTTAATATATACAAATGTTAAACATCCAACACAAATGAGTCAAAAAACTGCTTCACACTTAAAAATAGTACAATTGTTTATTTTATACTTATTGCGTCACAATCCTACTGGATGCGTAAATCTGTAATAGAAGATTTCGTCAAAATACACTTTTTATCAAAAAATTCTTATCATTCATCTAAACGAATCACGCAGTAACGAATACCTAAATTCTATAAATAAACTAGTCCTTACAATAATAATAATAATTTTGCTCTTTTAAATATCTTTACATTTAAACGTTAACGATCGTGTATATTACTTTTACATTACATATATTAAATATTGGCTTTTACATAAACACCTTTTAGTTCTTTCTCTCTGTGTACATCTCTTTCTCCCTTGCCTTTTCTTGTCACAAGTTATTCTTCCATTCCAGTTATTAACCTTCATCTAAAAAGCTTTCCAAAAATATTTCCATTGTTCAAATTATACAGACTTTTCTTAACGTCTAGTATTTATACATTTCGTAGTTTCCAACCGCGAATTTTTATTATACAATAAAAATAAAACGTGCATTAAAATGTTGCATTAACATTAGTAACAAATCAGCTGCCGTGTTTACAACGTAATCGTAATGGTAATAATAATAATAATTACACAATAAATTAAGTTTTATCCTTTAACATACGACATAACAAAATAACACGTTCTTATTCAATAATTGTCTGTGGTCAAACGAGTGTTACCAGTACTCACATCTCTTCCAACGTTTATTGGTAATAAAATTAGTTTAAAACCTATATATGTTATAGTATTTTAAAGTATTTGTTCCTGCATATGCAAAATGTATACACGATTGTGAGTCACAAGCTCGGATAACGGCGCGGGCTAGTGCTGCTCCGGAGATCGTTGGTTCGAATTCCGACGAGAATCTGTGTCCCATCTATTATTTCCTCGCGAAATGACTGTATCCACACCTACAACAACCACCTACAATTTGCTTAAGATACAATGTTTTTGTACTTCGCAAGTGAATTGTTATGTTAATAATAAAAATCATACGTAATAATGTTGCACTCGAACGGGCGCACAGCGGACGCGATAACAACTTAAGACGATGTATATACATGAAAAATATCAAACAGACGCAATATTCACAAATTAAATCTAATTAAGACTGAATACCGTTACAACATACTATACAAAACCTATCGTACAACAGCATGGTAACAGGACAAGTACACCGCGCAGATGTCGCCTCGGCACTCGCGAGGAGCGACCCCCCACCGCGCGCCCCCACCCCTGCCGTGTAACTTCCGCGAGTTGTACTCCGCGTACTACTACATATACTTACATAATACATAACAGTTAAATGTACCGACGTATCGCTTAGTCTTAGATTAAGCCGAGCGGCAGGGGATACGCGTTAGTTAAGTGTTTCGCGAACACAGATTGACACGAGGCAAGGTGGTGAAGAATTTGAAAATCTTAGAACAATATTAGGAAAGCACAAAAATAACTCTATTTACATTTCCTGTTCAGTGGCTAGCGAATTGCGGTAGAGTAGAGTAGCTGTATAACTGATCCTAATTCAAATTTCAAAGGAAATGTGACACATACGGTACGGCTCGATCTCAAACTGCTCGATACATTTGTATCGATCGATTGTACATTCAGTGCAATTTTGCAAAAACGATTTCTAGAATCTCAAAACTTAAAACAGACACAAAATATTATACGAAACACAAGTGACTGCAAAATCATATATATATATATATAT
>DWDU01001021.1:0-15857 GCA_018245575.1 Jemadia suekentonmiller
ATGAAGAACATGTAATCGTTATAATTTTTCTATATGATGCCTTATGGCCGAAGAAGGCATTAAAAACATAAGTGGTGACTGTGGGTATTAACACAAATATAACTATTCATACATTCCTCTGCATATCTATTCAATGATTGCAGGTGTTATGTTGCGTTTTTTATACCAGTTATAATTTGACATGGCGTTTAATTCCGCCATATGGTAGGTGAGTTTGTTTGTGACGTAACAAATTCCTTAAAGATTCTAAATATCAAAATGGCGCGCTTCGCGAACTTTGACCCGGAGCATCCAACAGCTTATACACTTCCCAGTTTATTAAAACACTGTATGGAATTAATAAACAATCATCCTTCAGAAAGCGACGTCGCAACCGGACATGGAGCCTTCGTGAAGAAGAAGATCGGCCGATGATCTATGTGAGTTCAAATGTCACAACGCGTCCTTGCCTCGATCGACCCGAGCTATAAATACACGGCAATCCCACCGAGGAGCATCAGTCGCTGGATTGCCTTACAATCACACACAACCAAAACCAACCTAACAAAAATGAAATTGGTAGGTGTGGAATTATTTAATTCATTCATAAAGATTTATCGAATTTGTGTTTTATGTATCTCATCTCTGGTTGACTTTTTTTTATTTGAATCACAGATCATGGTTTCACTTCAAATTGTTCCAATTTTAAACCATTAACCGATATCGCTTTTACTTTTTGACGTTAACGAATTACACTGCCTAATTCGAATAGTTTTATGTCATCATTTGATCAAATTTTAATGATTCATCTCATTATATGTTCATTATAGTAAAAAAGGTTGTGTTTTTGAACATATCATTGATTTAATAGTATTGTTTATTCACAGTTCATCGTTCTCGCCGTTTGCGTTGCCGTCGCGCTGGCCGGCCCCGTCTCGCCCGACGCTGACGCACAAATTCTTCGTTACGACAGCGACAACATCGGTGTTGATGGATTCCAATACGCGTAAGAACATATCAGTTACACAATTTACTAATGCACGTGACAATATATTTTTTTTGTTTTTTATCACGGACCTGTTAATATACATTAATGACAACGTTAAAATTCATGCTGATGACAGCTTTTAAAATTTTTTAATCAAGAAATTAAATAAATTGCACATATAGGTTATTAATAAATTTTATGGATTAGCATGTTGAAAAATAAACATGAATGATATTTCATGATTATTAATAAAGTCAATTTAATTAGAAGACTGGTGCATTTAATTTCCTGTCTTCTAAATATTTAAAGTTTTTAATTAGCAATAACTTATATACATAACAGCGTTTGTTAGAGCTTTCGTGTATGATAGATATACAAATATTTGCAATGTTTTACAGTTTCGAAACTAGCAATGGAATTTCCGCAAACGAACAAGGACAATTGATCAACGCTGGTACCGAGAATGAGGCCGTCGCTGTCCGCGGCCAGTTCTCTTACACCGGGGCCGATGGAGTCGTCTACACCGTCACCTACGTCGCTGACGAGAACGGCTTCCAGCCCCAAGGCGCCCACTTACCCACAGCACCATAATTCTCCACAACACAATCCTCTATCTAGTCCAAAAATACTCATCCCCTAACCCACATTTCCCTTTGTTAAGAATTGTCTAAGCGATTCTGTGATACAATCCCGATTTGTACATTGTTAATAAAACATTACGTTGATTCTATTGTCTTCTTTTATTTCCCTGTAAAATTCATTAGTAACTAATTTCTGTTGTTATGATTATTATGAACACTCTAATGACAAATATAAAAATAAAGTTAAAAATTGTGTTCAGTCACAGAATGCAATACAATTGAATTCATAATGCGTTTTAATGACGCAATGGCAAAATTTTGTTCAGAAATCGACGGACTCGAAAATACCATCATTTCCAAATATATATTTCTAACTAAATATTTAAATACGAAATGTTTTCGGCACAGGTAAAGTTGAATATTAATACGTGTTCTAACATCGGTGATGAGCGATGAAAAGAAGAGATCAAATAGAATTCGATGTTTGTGGAACAATACGTTGTTCACCTATAAGATTCGCACTCAACGAAAAAAGAAAAAGTATTTATATTAATCAAGAACGCGATAGAATTATAACGCCTTAGGATTATATCGTAGAAAAATTTGGCGATGAAACAAACTGAATGAAAGAAAACATTGCACGCTAAAAGGTTATTTAATCTGTGATATTTTTGTTTTCCATAGCTTTTACTTTGCCTATCTTGAACATTTTAATGTCTTTTTCATACGTTGAGCATATTTAAGCGAAGTTGTCCGTAGGTTTTCTGGTGAATTATCTCCTCTAATAACAATAGCAGAAAAAGAGATTTGTTCCTTCTATGGTTCACAAACAACAATATCAGGGATTCTCAGATTTATTTAGTACAGCTATACATATAAACAGAATTGTAACGATGCTTCTTCATCATGATCACAGAAACATCGCGAACGAAATTCATCAAGATGGCATAGTTAAATAAATCACATTTATAATGAAGAGTTGCAATAGGTTTGTAAACAATTTCACTATTCCTAACCAAGGAACAATTGATAAAGGAGTTTATAGTTCCTAAACCGTCGATCTGTTTCAGTCCACTCGTGGAAATAGGTTTCCTCTAATCTACGCCCTTGTGCAATTGCATACGGATGTTTGGCTGTAATCCTCGTGCTGAGCATGCGGGTTATAGTATGCCAGTAGCTCGGTCATAGTGTGACAAGTGGCTAAAAAGCATATGTCGTAGGCGAGTATGGTAATTACGCGTGACCTTCCTACTTCGAACCACTCCTCTGGGTCCATCCACTATCTCATTACAATTTTAATGTATTTATCCTTGGAATTATAAGTTTTGTTCGTTCCAATGAAGACACTGGCCAGTCTATTCGGTTTTTCCAATGTGTGTTTACTTTGTACATATATGTATAAGAACACATAGACAGACTAAGACTTTTTTAATGTTTAAGATTTTACGATCCGTTACTAGCGCTCGTAAGGACGGTTTCCTCGGAGGTATTTCCAGTGCGCTAAAACAAGTTGGGTCTTCAAAAACAGCGCTAGTAACGTCACATCACAGTACCTCATGTGTTCATTATACGAATAAAATGTTAATGGTATAATTCCTTTATATACCGGCCATTGTAATTAACGGAAAGTGGACTTAAAGGCAAAAGGCATTTATAGAATTTCTTTTTGTGTTAACTTAATATAGCTGCTAATGGTGTGAACACTAGAGTATCAAATCAAATATTTTGTTGTCATTAAGGTTTAAGTGATGTTAGTTGTTGTATTTCAGTACACTTATTGGTACACACGTACAAACAATGGAGAAAAAAAATAAAGCATACATTAAAAATAATTACAATAATTTCATGATTAATTTTATTATTGTCATTATAAATTCCTAAGTTATTGTAGTAATTATGTCATCGGCTTATTAAAAAGAAATTCAACTGCATAGCTTAATCGCATTTGTCATCTGTCACTATTCTTCAACAATATATACAGAGTATATATATAACCTAGCAGTAATAGTCGAGTCGCCTAATAATCGCTTCCCGCTTCGGGGTCCTAGATTCGATACTTAGATTGCAACACTTTAAGACATTATATGCACATGAAAGATTAAATATCCGTTGCTTTAACAGTAACCGAAGACATTTGATACTTGCGCGCCTTACACTTCCTTGTGTTGAAACAAAAGATTCAATCGCATAATTATGCTGAGAAAAGTACAATTTTAATTTATCATTCCTCAGTTGGTTGTTGGTTGCAAGGGCAACTGCCGATCGGGAGGTCTTGCGTTCGATTACCGGGCACTCAGATTTTCTAGTAGTGGCTCAGATTCTGGACATGTGCCCGGTATATAGGAATAGGCTCACCACCTATTCCATATTGGGACGTAAACGTAACTGATGAAACGTGGGACAATAGGTACTACATTCCTCTTCGTGGAATACAGGCGTGATATTACGTTTTTTTATTCCTCAGTACTCATGTATAATTTATACACCCTTTTTTGATTCACGTCACGGCCTGAACCTTGTTGTGTAAACGTTAAGTAATCATCAACCGTTAAACCCTCAATACACAAAGCGGGCGATATTTGCAAACTCTCAAGAAAAGGTGAAGTGATATTGTATAAAAAGTGATTAGCAGTTGTTGGATATAGAAAGATGAAGATTGAGTTCTGTGGTGTGCTATCGAAATATAGCTATTTCTGGCAGAGCACGGAAACGGGTCGGCGATGATGCTGAGGACCATGGGGTATACAAAAGTGTACCCAAGTTTACTTATACGATGCTTTCAATATTTGAAGCATATTTTTTCACAAAGGTCTGACTAGTTTCGCATTTATCTTTATAATAACCTCTCGCAAATCACAACCAGGTCACAGTCAAAACGGACTTACTGACTGTTATTTAATTTAATCAAGTACATTATGTATAGATCATAGTATCTTACGACTAGTCATTAATAAATTCCTTTTCCTTTGTTATGTATTTGGAACTAATATCTGTCATTTCTTCCAATAATTTCATTTATTTATTGAGATAACACGTTGTATTTCTGTATTATCTCAACATATTATTACTATGTACCGTGATAGAATTGTCTTCATATCTTGAAATATCATTTATCGTCATGTCTAATTTAATACTAGCCCCGATAGGGCCGAGCTCGACAGTTCTGCATATTCGTGCAGAGGTACAATTTCGTCATCAAGCTACTTATCGTTCTACTGTAGGACATATCCTACACTGATCCAAAGATCAGAGTCAGAATGATACGGTTTATGTCAGAAGTGTTAAAACTGTTGACTGTGGCCTTATTTTTCTCACTTTGAGATCTGGTCACTGACCGAGAGATCGTCGGTTCTAGGCCCGGGTCGGGTACTATTGGAATTTTCAAACTTAGATTTTCTAAGTAATCTAAGATAATTTATAGTAATAACTCTGAGTTTGGATCAGAGGCTGTGTAGTACAGAAAATTGTCTTTATCAGCCTTCACTGCATTGTTACTAGTGTTGGTCACAAGCGCGGCAGCCGCTCGAGTAATCCGAGGTTCCAATCCCAGGTCGGGCAGTGTGGGATTTTTCTTACTTAGATTTTCTAGTAGAGATTTGGAATCTCTATATGTGCCCTGTGTATGCCAATAGGCTCACCGCCTATTTTACAGTGAGACGTAGAGGTAACTGGTGAAACGTGGGAGTGTATTACACTGCTCTGCCTTTTGTTACGTTTGCGTGATGTTACTTTTTCTTTATCTGCAAATAATTATGTTGTTACTTAACCAAGGCAAAAGGGTGATAGGTTAACTATTGGGCAATGTGATCTTAGTGAAATTGTTTGTAAATCTAACACTATGTTAAAAAATGGGATATAATGAGTAAATAAACTCAAAAGAGCTTATAATCAAGCCGTATTCACCGCCAGGTTTTCATTAATCACTGCACGACAGATTTCATGGCTCGTTTTCATTGATATCAATGCAATCGCGGCGGACAAAAGGCTGGTTAGAAATATCACTCGAAGCAATTGATATTCTGGCTGAATTAATCACACACACTGTCGAATCTATTTGTACCGAAATGTCAACTTCAACATGACATTGCGATGCTGTCTGCATACGCGTGTACGCACCAGTTTTTCCGTTATTGAATCGAGTGCAGGCTATGAACTATTCAGATACGGAATGTCTTACCGAAATGTTAATATGTATATTGTTAGTATATTTTTCTATTTATGAAAATAAAGTCTTTTTACTAGTCCTGTGTATTTACGGTTGTCTGCTCACTGTTAACTTCCATTATCTGCGTTTATTACTTCATCATCTTCACCAAATAAAACATTTATATCCTTGGAATGTATACCACAACATTTAGCTCAAATTCTTCAAACTATTTATTTAACGATGTTTATCTGTCTATTAATAACTACGTACATTAATATGTAATAACTAGGACTAGTAACGTTTGGAGAAGAAAAAAAACATATTATATTAGTATAAACAAGATTGCATTACAAGAAATCCGTTCAGAAATCCGTGTTTCAGCAAGACGTTAAGTCATCACAAACAAAATTAATTAGTTCAAATCGCTTCAAATATTACAGTTACGCCATTGTTATATATACCAAAAGAGAGATATAGATGTAGAATTTGTGTTGGTTTTGAAAATTAGTCTCGAGCTTCTGTCAGTAGCATTATGTAATAAATGCTTTATTGGTTTCACTTAGGAATTTTTTTTCTTTGTACTTATCTATTCTTAGTTTCTCGTTTTAGGTGATACCACACCCTTATGTTCGTATTTGGCAAACCGTGTATGGATGTTCGTGTTAAGTCAATAAATCAAAACCGGTTATCTGTTATGCATTAAAATAGCTTGTTATTATGCGCTTACATAAAACTTGCACAAATGTCTGACGTAAACTGCGCTTTAACCTATAACTTTATTATTCGCCATATACTCGTACCTATGTATGTACGAATATTATGACTGAGTGTTTGGGACCAATGGAATTAACAGATATCGAGTGGACGATTAAATTTAATCGAATTAGTATTTAAAGTTTATAGCATGTCATTAAACTTTTTTTAATACATTCATAGAAATATTATTTTGTGGCATTCGACAGGGATCTGTTCTGAGCCCACTTTATATTTATATTTGTGTTAATGATATTGATACTTAATTTTTTTTGGTGTTACAGATGTTTTAACAAGTAGGAAATTTCGGTGACTATGTAAATATCGCTCTTTTAATAAAAACTACGTATAATAAAGTCCAAATACATTGCTCTGTACATAACATAATTGATTGTCAAAATGCTTAATTATCTTTCGACCGATTCGTCTAACCTTTGCTAATAGATTGTGAAAATATAATAATGTACGAGTATGTTTGGTGGCTTTAATTAAGTTTACTCTATTACGTCGTCGTGATGTAAACATTTGACATTTGGATTGTCTGCATCATTTTAAATCACAATAGCATGAATAAGACAACGCAAGTTCAGGCATATCGCAACGACGTTAGGTAGGCGATTGTAAGTAAATTTGATGGAATCTTATACGAGTAAGTATCATACATTATACGGATAGGCTCGAGTTCATTTAAATTCTTTAGCATTTGTTAACTGCTTTGGAAGATACTGCTGGTGGGCCCACAGTATTTCACGTGTAATTTATGAACAAAGGCGTTTTTATCCATATTTTGGAATCGCATAATGCATTAAAACGTTTTAACAAATAAGCGTTAGTCTAGGTTTTACTAGTCCTGTTTTTTACTTTTGGGTTAAATTTTATGATTATTTGCCTCGATTTTAGTAGATTTAAAAATAAACAATAAATGAAGTCGACAAATAAGTTGATATAACATATAGACACTTCAATTTAATTTATATGTATTTATGAATATACATAAGTTGTATGTGATAGTAATATTTCATTATTATTTCTATGTAGTGCCAGCTGTTGTCGAAGCAGGCTCGAAAAGAACCTGTGTTATGGTGACCAAGCGGCTGAAAAGCTATTTTATATAACTATAAGTATATATTTACACATATTTTTTTCACATAGATAATTTAGATTTTCTAGTAGTGGCTCGGAGTCTGGATATGTGCCCGATGTATGGCAATAGGCTCACCACCTATTCCATAGTGGGACACGTAAACGTAACTGGTGAAACGCGGGAATGTTCTACATTCCTCTGCCTACCTCTTTGGGGATTACAGCGGTCATGTTAAGTTTATTTTTTTCCCGGGTGGGAACAGAACTGACGATCCCCCTTCGAAGTTGAATTCACTAGCCACTGGACTAACTTGCCAGTCAGCCTTAAGCTTATTTATATATGTATATTTTTATCGTGCATTCCAACGTACGTCGCTTCTTCTTGATGACTACAAGGCATGCTAATGTCAAGGTCGGCACCGGAATAAATCAACGCTCCGTATAGCGTAATATGACACACAGTTGAACGATTTTGTCTGGCGAGTGGGTAAGAATTACTATGATTATACCCTCATGGCAAGTTCTTTACGGTGTAGGTACAGGACGTCATTTTAGACTTTTATGCTCATTACTGTTTTCACACGCTCATTTTTTTGGTTAAAAATACCAATCAGTTTTTAGAGTTAGATTCATTATCTATTGGAACAACAGGAAAATGGAATTCAATAAATCATCAACAGAAGTGCTGTTCACACAGATTTACGTGAGGTGAGGCGTTAGGTGGCACGCGTGGCACCGGCGAGGCAGCCGGTCGGCACGCCAATGAACGTGTGGCTCGGCAGCACGGCGCTGCCGCCGCACATGTGGCGCTAATGCCAAGGCTAGCAACACAGTAAAATGAACATCACCTGTTACCAAACATTATACAATTAAGTTGCCAGTTTTACGAGACCGTCTTTCGATCATTCCGTGATATACGGCACTTGGGAATATTTCATTTACCGTAAAAACTATTATTATTATTGTACTATATCACGCCAGATCCTTCATGGGGTATACAGAGAGCATCGATGTGCAATATATTATCTATCCTTAGCGACCTCATATGCTATTTCGTCATTTGCCGCTATGCTCAAAATGTATTCGAGTAGTAAATCAAGTTGAAGTACATATTAGGATGTCAATTACATTGGATACGATGACAAGTATTTGTTTCTTAAGTTTTTAAAATTATACATCGTATTTATTTCATTACATGGTATCATAAGTTTTTCGGAGTATTGAATGAAATTAATTTTTAAGCTTAACGTTGATTGTTTTCGTTATGTGCGATCTAGAATTCTTCGTCTTAAATTATTTTTTTACACTTATTGAAATAATAAGACAGATTTTAAAAAGCTTACTTTATCAGCATAAATAAAGACGGAGAATTTAATGATCAATATATCCGCTGCCAGTACGGTGCGTGTGCCAAAAATACAATAACAACCGGAACTACGAGTATTTCAATAAAATGTAATGTAATATACCAAATAAAACAGGAGCCTTACATATGTACGTACGTATACATGAGTATGTTAAATGTGACGATATACGCAAAGTGACTGGCAGTGGTTGTTCAACGAAGAGCTGAAGATTGTGCGCAGTGGCGTGCCATTGGATAGGCGTACCTCTAGCAGTGAACGTACAGGCCGATAATGATGCTGTATGTCTCTCTCTGCAGCCACGTCTCTACGGGCCGAACGCGATGGTGCAATTTGAACCAGAATCCATGTCGGGACAGTATGACTTCCCGACTTCATTCCGGGATATAGGGTGTCGTAAGAGACGAATGAACCCGGCACTGGCGGATCGCGGTGTGATCCGTCCTGCGTAGACACAGCTGAATGACGTGGCCGTCTAGGAGCAGCAACGTAGGCGGTGCGAGAGACTGTGGTCTACGATCCCCAACCCGTATACCCAGCGTGGGGATTATGGGCAAACGTCCAAAAGTGGACTTAGGCTCATTATTATTATTATAGTTTGTGTTAATTCTTAATAGCACAATAGTTAGTATTAATCGGTAACGGAGATATAGGAACAAGACTGTTTGTAATATTATTCTTACTAGTAGGAGGGCAGTTTGTATCCATCCTGCCGGACGTTGACGACGCGTTCTAACTTCTGAGGATTAAAATGGTCGTCTTCATCCTGCACGTGGTCGGGCAGTGACCCGCGCCTCGCAGGGCGTTTAGAGTATGTTACTTTAATAACCACCTAACAAATGACACTTTACTTTTAGCAGCAGATGCTTAAATGAATAGTAAAAAAAACAAGTTGGCAAATTTACAAATACTGTTCAAAAGCCATGACCTTATGTTCTGGATGACATTCAGTTTTATTCGAATATTGAGTTATTACATATACATATATGTGACTTAATTATAGAAATATTGGTCCGGCTGATTGCTGAATGTCGGGCAGCAGCGTAGGCGATGCTGCAAGCTGTGCTCTGCAAACCTCAGCCAGCATGCCCAGCGTAAGGATTATGGGCAAATCCTCTTTATTAGACAAGGATAATATATAACGGCGGGCTGGGACAAACTGATAATGATGTAGAAAGTATAAAATATATTATATAATTATTCTGTGTTATATTAATAACGATTATTACAAGCTCTTTCAAAATTTACAATGCAATACAATATTATTATATTTTTTTATTTTGGTGTACAATATTGTACGTTAAAATAAAAAAATCAAAAGTACACATTTAACAATTATAGCACTTATTGGTTAAAGGCCTCCTCCCACACTGAGAAGAGTACAGTACAACAAACAAGGTTTAGCAGATGCAGAGAGCATTATGGAGATTTCGGACATATGTTTCCTCATTATGTTTTCCTGTATCAACGTCAAGTGACATTTAATCTAAAAAATGTACATAATTTAGTAAAATTAGTGCCACGAGTCGGACTACGAACCCGCCAGGACGCAAGCTGGAGGCAGGCATTAAAGTCACTAGGTTCTCATATCATCACCATTAACACTTTTATCGTCCAACTGTGGGATTGTGTCCCACAGTTGGTCCCACTCCCCACTCCTCCTAGAATGAGAACAGTTACAGCCACAGTCTGCCACGCTGGCCAGCGGCCCAGCCTGTCACGTTGTAGATATAGAATAGTTAATTTATAAAAAAAACGTATTTCACGCCTGTGATCCCCGAAGAGGTAGGTAGGTTTACCTGTCCGACGTTTCACCAGCTACTTACATCTTACCATTATTAATGCATACACCGAGCATAGATTGAAACACGACACACTGTTTAGTAATTTTTACTAAAAAACTCGATGGGCAGTCGCGTTTGCAACCACATGACAAACAAGGATGTCAATTTATGTTAATGGTTTAATTTACATTATTATATAGTTAACTAATAATTCAGATTATGAACCTATTCTTATGTTAATAGAGAAAATCAAATGTATTATATACATATGTGATTAAGGAACGAACTCGTTAATGTGGTAAAGATCTAATTTTAATTCCACATTGTCGGGACGAGCTCGCAGGAACTTGATGTTTAAAGTTCACGCGTTCGGTATAGCTTAACATTTAAATATATGCAAAGCGGACGGACCACGTATTGGTATATAAATGTGCGAAATCTATGTTCAAATCACAGTTGACGGTACATCCACGTAGGTCACCAGCACCCAGCACAACGCAAAAATGAAACTCGTGAGTATTTCATACGTCGTTCACCCATCACTCGCTGCTAAATGATCTTTCTCTTCGCTAATAGAGTATCGCAGCTGCTTATGCAAACCGCATGTTAAAATATTTCGTCTGTGGGCGTCGTTGTTCAATGCGAAACTAATATTTTAAATACACGAGGAGTGTCTCCTATAATAAAAAATATATGTAACATAGCATCGAATAATAAATGAATCGACAGTCGATAAACGCTCAAAATGCGAAAAATCGTAAATTCAACTCATGAATATTAACTACTGTGTTCAAATTTTGTTTTGGCAAACGGTTGGGATTCTTTAAATAATTAATTAATTATGTATATGGATGTTGGAAAATTTGTAGTTTAAATTATTTCCTATTTGCTTCAACCGTTTCATTGGATTTCTTAGATTTCAATCGTATGATATATGACAGTGATTAAAGTTATGAGATAAACGCTTTTAAATGAAACATTTTAAAGGTTTATTATTTCGAATGTGAAATGTAGATGACAAAAGAAAATTACGATAAGCGAAAATTTTATTGAATGCCTACATTTTTTTTTGTTTTTGTTTTTGAACATGTGAAATTTTAACCGGTAACGAAATAAAGTAAACATTTCACATCGGTTGACACGCTTTTACAATTACCTAATTGGTAGCCACTCACGCGGATTGCTTTGTTTATGGACACTTCTATCAATTATAGACATTTATGAATTTCTTTCACACCATTATGAAACCCATTAAAATTATACACATTCATACACATGGATTAAAATATGCCACATCTCACAGTATTCATAAGCTAGGAGTACTCCAACATAGTATCTTAATCGTGTTATAACATTCATAAGACTTGCGTTACCACTGTGCAGTGTGTTGGTACAAATTTTCATGTAGATATAAGTACACCCACGTTTTAATACTTCATATAGTGTTTTAGACTGCCTTATCGGTCGAGTGGTAGCTACAGGTCCTGGGTTCGATTTTCGGGTCGGGCAAAGTATTACTGGGTTTTCTAACTTTGAATTCCCAGTAATAGTACGGTTGGGGCGGAGTAAAAATACATTTCTTGGCCCTATACCGCTATATAGGGCATCGTAAGAGGCGACTAAATGCAGCACTGGCAGATCGCGGTATGGCGCGCTCTGCCTAGGCACGGGTGAATACATTGGTCACTTATGGACAGCAGCGTAGGCGGTGCGAAAATCAGTGCTCTTTGATCCCCAACCCGCACGCCCTGCGTCGGGATTGTGGACCTTAGCGGAGGCCTACTTCCAGCAGTGGACTGCAATAGGCTGATGACGATGATGATGATGAATAGTACGGATTCTAGCTTTGTGCATAGTGTATGACAATAGGTTCAATTCCCATTGCACTCGACCTATAACACAACTGATGAGGAAAATGCAGAAACTATGAGGAAATGCAGGCGTCATGTTGCAATATAGTGTTTAGTACCGTGCAGTGTCTGTGTAAAATGTATATTTTTGTGCACGTCTAGAAATGCATGTCGAATGTCATTTTTACAGTTGATTGTTCTCGCCCTCGTCGCCGCCGTGGCTGTCGCCGTCCCCGTCGAGCCCAAGGATGCCGTCATTGTCAAATACGACAGCGACAACATCGGCCTTGGGGATTACCGCTACAGGTTAGTAAGCTCTTCCGGTGAAGCCTCCGAAACCGGACTATGAACGTAGAAGAAGCTTAGCTCTGTAAGGATATGTGGCACTCAGCGTTATTTGCCTACCCCGTAAGGCACCTGGCGTAATGATATGATAATAATAAGCGTTGACAACCTAACAGCACTGTTGTATTGGATTGCAAGAATGATAGTAACGCTGTTTAGCGGCAGAAAGTCATACACTTATGTATCCGTAAGCGTATTTGTGACTGTCTCGTTGTGCTGACAGTCTCGTGGGTCGAGTGGTTCCAAGCACAATTGGTGAGTGAGAGCAGAAGGAGCTCAGGAGTGTTTGATCACCAGGTCGGCTACTAACTTGAAATTTCTAGTACCTATTAGCTTAAAGCCTACATTTCTGGTCGGTATATGGCAATATGTATATCTCTTATTACATAGTGGAAAATAAAATGTGATGAATTAAACTTGCGGGCGTATTACACTCCTCTATTTACACTTTCGGAGAGATATAGGCGTGATATTACTTTAAAAAATATATATTGTCAATTTGCACGTGGTTAATAGTATGTTTCAATTTCAGCGTTGAAACCAGTGATGGAAAAGTTGCCGAAGAATCTGGAATCCTGAAGAACGTTGGCTCTGAGAACGAAGCCTCTGAGGTCCGTGGATCTTTCTCGTACACCGGCGTCGACGGCGTGGTTTACGCTGTCACCTACGTCGCCAACGAGAACGGCTTCCAGCCTTCCGGCGCTCACCTTCCGCAATAACAACTCCAAGCATGATTTAATCTAGTCCAAGTTCTCCATCAAGTGTTACTGAACGCTAACTCGCTGGTGAATTTGTCCACGTTAATAGCGGATAGTATAGTGATTACATGGTTTTTTGATTCCACAATCTATTTCCTTTTATTTATTCCTCGGATATTGGTAAAAGTTTTTAAATAATGAATAATAATACGTACAATTTTGGAAAGCATAAAGTATAACTCAAACTATATGTGTACGTATACTTTTTTTAATAAAAAAGTTAATAATGACAGTGCCTACTAAATATTAGATGCAGACTAAGTCCACCAAAATCGAACTAATATTAAAAATTCGGTACCCGATGTTTCTGTTTATTTTTATTATAATTATTATTTTACTAAAAAATCAAACAAGATAATCAAATCAGTGAGTTGATAAAGTCCTGTACTTGGAGAGTGTAATAAAGCTGTTATTACTTGTTTTTTATAAAATAGTGTAAATTTTTCTGAAACAAATAAAAAATACATTCAGTTAATTGTTAGTGCTGAGATTTGGAACATATCAAAGGAATGAAAATAAAAGAGATAAAACACATGAAAGGGGAGCTCGGCGCGCAGATAAGACAAAACCTATTCAGGTAAAGGCTTTCAGTGTAGAGCTCGCAACAATCCATTAGTGCACCTCGGAGGAACTCGCTAGATCAAAGTTAATCAAACACCACAAAGGGCCGAAAAAGGAATCCATTGTGGTAAATGGTCCTCTAGAAAAATGTACCGGGAGTGTGCTCTACTTTAGCATTAGGTACTAAGAAATCGTTGCCTGCTTTGTTACAGTATTAGAAGAGATGTATGTTAGAGTTTTGGATAATATATTATATATAGCTTTTTTTATGTACGATGTCTTGAGGGATGTTGAGGGATATGAGAGAGTTAAGTCATTTGAAAAAGATTGTATAGTAGGCACATAATGACAAAAAATTTGCCGTTATTGCATTCAGGATGTACAACATTATTTACACAAAACAATTTAAATGACTGTAAATAATAACCAGTTTTCGTTATCAAACATTGTTTCATCCCACTGTTAAAAATGGGTCTCCTCATAGATAAAAGAGGTACACTTCACACGCCTTATAAAACATTATACAAAACTCTATTGTACCATTTAATGCAAGTTTTGTTTCTATTATTCGTTACCGGTACCGCAAGTGTTATTTATTGCTAAAATGCGCGTCAGGATTTGAATTCAGCATCCTCGAACTAGGAGGCCGAACTCTGAATGACTAAATTACACTGTTTACTAGATTATCACTATCTTCTAGACTATCAATACTTTCTGGACAATCACCGCTTAGTAGACTACCACTGCTCTAATTTAATATTTATTTGAAAAGTAGAGCAAGCTTACGATATAGACACTGTACGAGTGAGATTACATCAGTGACTTCAAAGACGTTCTCATCCCGCGCCGAGGTGTTAATGCACAGTCTTATTACTTAAGATACAAGAGAACATATCGTACACATGTGCAGTGGGATCGTAGAGAATTGTACTCATTCTAACGTCATGTGATATGTGAGACATAATATATACATATAGTTATAAAATATGTTAATATTGTCCTTTATTTCATTTTGCTTATAGTGCCCCATCAGTCGTGTTGGTTGCAAACGCGACTGCCGATCGGGAGGTCCCGGGTTCAAAATTGGCATTATCAAATTTTGCAAATTTAGATTTCCTAGTAGTGGCTCGGTGTCTGGAAATACGACCGGTGTATGGCAATAGGCTTACCATCTATTCCATAGTGAGACGTGATCGAACTGGTGCTACATAGGTATGTACTACATTCGTTGGCCTAACTCTTCGGAGATTACAGGTGTGAAGTTACGTCTACCTATTCCATTTTAAATTATTCGATAATACTAAGTGATAAGATAATATAGCTATGAAAATTGACTGTGAAACGGGAATTTCATATAAACAATGTGGCGACACTGACATTACTAAATTCCATAGAGTAGTGACAAGAGAAATATTATTATAAATGTTGAACGTACTATTCACACCAATAAAATATATCATTTGTTTAATTCCTGGATATAATTTAGTTCTGTTATCAAATTGCCTTAAAGAGGAATGTCACGAATTTATATCAAAAAGTATAGTAAACGAGTGAACTTTTACAATAAAGTATAGGTAAAAAAAAACGTTACATCACGCCTGTAATCCCCGAAGAGGTAGGCAGAGGAGTGTAGAACACTCCCACGTTTCACCAGTTACGTTTAC
>DWDU01001022.1:0-15857 GCA_018245575.1 Jemadia suekentonmiller
GTTACAGAAGTACCTCATTCGAATACCACTACAAGTTCGAATAGTTAATACGCTGAGCGTGAAGCTACGTTCTGCGATCCCCAGCTCACAGACCCATTATGGCAATATCCTTTTATATGAGGAGGTCTTTGTCCACTAGTGGAGTCAAATAGATGATAGATGTCCTAAACCATGCATAAATTTCAATTTGATCCCAAAGATATTTTTAATAATTATTGTCATATACCTTCATTCTGCGTTACAGTTAATGTACGAATTAAAAGTAAGTACATGTTTACAATCATTGCGTGTATCATATTTGTTTACGAATTTTATTTCAAATATCGGTTTGAACGGTTCTAATGACGACATGTTTTGAGTGAGAACTCTTTTTTTCTGTAAGCTAACAAAGTGGTATTTTCGCTTGATGCTAGGTGGTCACTGCGGGGATGTTTTTAATATAATTTGATGTATCCCATATAAGATCAGCGGTAATAGTTAGAACATTACCGCTACGTAATTATGTAAGTAGCTTGAATGGTACTAAATTGACTCTCAATCGGTGACACACAAGGTTGTATGAAATAAATCGTATTTACGGAATGTGCGTATTAAAGGAGAATAAACTATGTGAACGTAGTATGACCTCTTAACTGAATATCACAATCTCATTGGTTTTACAAACTATCACACAAGTCTGTACCACATGGGCGTCCAAGTTGTTAGAATGTTGTACTTATTTGGAATTTCAGTAAAGTATACTCATATCGCGGGAAAATTTAATTTACTGGTTAGTGATTAGTTTCATTTAAGTTTGAAGAGTTTCCATATTGTTTCATCGTAAACACAAATACTACAAATTAAAAAAAAACCAAAATGCTCTGAAAAGTTGCAGATTAGTATTAATAAAACACATTTATACATATTGTGTAAGTTACATTCATCGGTTGTGCATGATTGCCATATTAAATTCACACGATGTAAAGTTGATATATCGTTAGTCAGTAAATGCATACTGATTTACGATGAACAAACAAAAATTGCATCGCCGAATGTTATTACGGAACAAAATGAGAGCCGCCATGTACTGGTATATAGAGATTAAAATACATAGAAAAAAGTACATAGTGATAAAAAAGCCACATTTTATTATGAGCCGATCAGATGAGAGAGGAAATTTTGTGTTTATTTGTATTGGTACGGTGCTGTGTACAGGTGGAGTATAAAAGTACAGTTTTATTTTAATTTTTGATCAATTATATTAATACATACTATACAAAATTTTCAAAATTAACGATAGGTTCCTGCTAAACGGGTATCTACATTCACACACGATACAATTTCGTATATATCAGCTTAAGTAATGTAAAGTTTTCTCGGATAACCCGATAAGGTATGGGCTTAAGGGGGAACCTTTTTCATAAGTATCCCGAATAACTATACATAAGTTTAGGCGTACATATTGTCATTAGTTTTTTGTTTAATTCGGGAAATAAAAGTTGGATATGGCAAAATTCTTTTTCTAGACTCGACTACTTAACCACTGCATACTTGTTTATAAAACTTGCCTGCTGCACATTCTGTTGTACCTTTATTTATGCTTGTTCCAAGTAGCCAGTGTCAGACATTTTAACAATAACAAAAATTGAGCAAAATTTATCATATCATTATTTTCTTTTATTACGAAAATCTGAACATACTGTATAGTCACGTTAATGTGTGCGTGAATGCGTACGCACCGTCCGCACACAAACACACAATCCGCCAATGTGTGTTCGCTTGCCTGTGTGCGTATCGAGGTCACATTGCAAGTACGGAGTGATGCAATGGAAGAGAAAAAAATTACCCACTTTGACTTTGGAAAGTTCTGACTTATAGTGTTTTGATTAATCGCTTTCGGTGAGTTTGAATACTAACAATGTTACACAACAGCTCTTCTTCTGGCCTTCGGGCGAGTGGTTTTTGAAAGATCGTATAGCAATGGAAGCTCATGATATCCTGTGATTAATTTTTTGTTTACGATATTAGCAAATGTTGGCTGATACTAAGTCATAGCATATCGTATCCAACTGAATGGTCTTTAAAAATGTCGAAGTCCTATCTTCTGTTAGTGGTATTCATAACACTGTACTCTGTACTTGTAAATCCTGAGCATCGATTATCCAATTTCAGTAGAACTTCCTAGTGTAAACTGAAATCTCCTGAACACTCATGTGTTTACATAGCAGAGCTTTCAGGTTGCTGCTGTAATTTAAACGATTTGGGACTCGAATTTGGAACGCACTTCTTTAAGAAGTTATTTATGTTTTCAAGGTTGGATATCACATGCTATATCGGTGGATTAAAATATCTTCTAAAATTGTGCACGTGTGAAAGTTTTCTATAAATTCATTTAAGGTTCTTGAAATCCGCTGCCTCCCCTTTATCACTTTGAGAGAGTGGGGCTTTAAAAGTTCTCATGAGGACCCGAAAAATCGTGTCGAAAAACAGAATGATGAAGATGTTGGTGAACTGAATTCAGACAATTTATTTGGTTCTGCAGTAAAGCATTGTAACCTTACGGCAATCATGAAGCTTGTTCAGTGTTTCCCGGATATAATACGGATGCTACAACTGATATTTTATACCAACAATTACATTTAGATATTTTTTCTTTTCCATTACAATACAAGTAAAATCCATGGAAGATATGTCGCCATCAATCATTAAACATTTACAATACTAAATCAAGGATAATTTCGTGTTATCTTGGAAGTACCAATTTTCCTACCCTATTGTCAGAGTTGGCCGCAGCCAAAATTCTCAGTTGGATTTCTCGGACATTAATGAGTCATGTGATAATTGGACAGGGTGGTCCATAATGTAGATAATATATAATATAGGGTGTATCCACAAAACAGAAGACCATCAGTAATAGTTTTGTTTGATCTTGTATTTTGTGAAAATTGGAATAGCTATTTGAATAATATTTGATACAATCTGCAGGTATGCAGTTGTCTTAAGTAATCGGTCGCTGCCTTAGCATGTTGAAATGTTAATAGGGTTTGATTCTGTAGTCATCAGGACTTTGTATTTAAGGTGAGGCAACTCTGGAGCGCGGGAATAGCTTCTCAGGAGAATAAGTCAAAAAAGTACAGTCACTAACTCGTGGAATGATTTGGTGTTACCTAAGTCCAATTCCCGTCTTCAGTTCATTTATCAACTTTATGTTAAACAACGCTTTTGTTTTGAAGATTTTGCCAAGATCAGAAATTAAGATTTATGGAGTGTTCATAACTACACTCCAAGATTTTGGAGTTAGGCTTAATTTTACTGGTAGAGACTGAATGTAGAGTGCGGAGTGTATATGATGCTTCAACTTTATTATTCTTGTTAGAACGTTATCATTATTGATTGCAGTATGTGTTGTAGAGAAAACTTGTTGGTAAAAGTTACGTATAGAAGTAACTCCTTAAACGACTGTGACTAAAGTTTTTCGTTCAACGTGTAATGCTATAGTTTAGTACATTTCGTATCAAAGTTTTAAATAGCATAATTAATATTTACTACATAGTACTGTCTGTTTCATTTAATGTCGATTAGGGAGTAAGGAGTCACAATTTTATAAATCTGAAGTTATAGTACACCCATTCTCCCTGACTATCCTGACAAACGTAAGAGTGTAATGTACACCTGGATATCTAGATAATAGGTTTTATAATACAGATTACTAATTGATCTTGGTTTCATATTTTACCAGCCATTATCGACATAGGTTACACTACTGTCTGTATTTTAAAATACTTCAACGAACACAAAACATTTTTAAACATCTAATTATATACCACATTTACTGGCAATACGCTCGCGCAGGATTTTTAACCATTTTTTAACGTCGGCGTCATCGTGGAGCTTTCGAAAATTTCGTATGTAATAATATGTGTCGCGACTGGCCAGACACCCTTCGTGGCGCATGTGTTTGCAGTCATTACTCGACCCCTATACGTTTCGGCCTAAATCTCAAGTCAATTTAAATAGGACGTAGGGTTGGCAAATTCCTAAAACTTCTTTAGCGTACTTCTATTGTATTACAAAATGTATTTAAAATAGACAGTAAAGCCTTCTTTAGCTCCTACAAAGTAATATTTTATAATGTCTATAGTTGCAAAAACTTTTGTGTATCAGTGAGTAGTTTCAGCTATATTGACATTAGTAATAACATTTGGGTAATTTTAAAAAATTATTTACATTGCGTAAGCTTTTTGTATTTTAATACAACATTCCATTATAATAAATAAATCAATGATGAAATTGATATTATATTTTTTTTTTGTTTTTTCTTAGTAGCAGCCCTGGTAGCGACCCAGTTACAGATGTAATATGAATTCGGGTCACTCTTCGATTCATTGTTCGACTGCACACATTATTACTGCATCTCAACGCACCTTGTCGTCCAAAGGACTTTAAACTTTATTCTTACAACAAAGAGACGGTCTAACGCGCCTTTGCGAATTCATTAACATATCACCTCTCGCCCAAATTTGGGTTAGTTTGTACATAAAAAGTTGTTTGTTAGCTGCGAGAATGATGTAGTCGCGTTAAATGTTATTGCGACCATTTTATGTTTTTTTTTATTTTCACCAACAACACTTATTATCAACAGTCGACTTATTTGAGGTACGGTTCTGACGTTGACAGTGCAGAATGTTCTGGAGTCGATTCTCGGCTGTTAACAATCTCACTGGGGATAACGTGTCTATTACATTGATTTTTATGCTTTGGTAATTGAAATTATTATTGCAATTGTAGTAACTTTAATAAAAATGTTGGTAAACAAACAGAAGCAAATGGACACATAGTCATAGTCATTTTGAATTTAGATTGCCAGTACTTTCATATTGATGAGTGTTCTATTCCAAAGATATGCAAATACATTGCTATGCTTGACTGTGATCGTGAGCTCAAAGAACATGTTTATTATAAAAAGTACATATGTAGATATTCAAATTGACACAATGTTTAACTAATATAACTATATTAATTTCGCCACAACTACTGCCAGACGAAAAGCCTGTTGTTTAAAGACTAAAGTAAGAAATAAAACAAAAGCCCTCTCCATACTAGACGTCTCCGCGCCCTATTGCCAAAAATGCAGTATTCGCAAGCACGCATTAAAAATCGACGATCCGGCACGTCTAGCCGGCAGGACCGGTTCTAGGATAGTTTTATTTTATTTACCACAGATAAAAATACACATATCTGCATCCCATATCACGTCATATAAAAAAATATCGTGGTTCTTATCACTAATATATGTAAATCTATTATTATCGGCCGTATAGATTTGTAAAAGAACATGGAATTAGATGTGAATATAATATCTTTACACATATGAATGTTCTAGTAGCTATATACGAACAGGTTTGAAAAGACAAAGATGCATACGTTATGCATCCCTCTATTTATAGGGATGAATATTCAATTATAGCATACTATGGTTACAAACAAATTGTAATGTTTTGCTACATATTCTTTTGATCAGAGGTTGCAGCTTATATACATAGGGACTTCTTAAAATCAGTCCGAAATTTATTGCCGTTATTCACTATTTAATTTTTGGCTGAAATATGTCATAATTTTATGGCAGTTATTTTCAGACATAACGACCGGCTGGCGGATGACAAAAAAGCATGTTTTTGATTTAGTTATTTATAAATTACATACATACAAGTTACTTATATGTACTTTAAAAATAACTTTTCTTATATTAAATATAGCAACAAAGCGTCCGCCGTTGTGTTGGGCCAAGAAGTCGACAAAGGTTATCGGGCGCGCTATAAAAATCGAAAAACACAGCCACTTAATGATGCCATTTACACAAAAATTTCACCAATAACCGCAAGTAATGAGTCGATATTCATTGCATAAAACCGATTGCCAACGCGAAACCTGTTCCTACCGACCTTTGTCTTTTATTCACCGCTGAATAACATAACGTATGAATAAAAATTCATTTTCAATATTCCACAGAGGTCGTCCGAATGACTAATTAACGCAGAAAAGACGTTAAGTTTACGGCATGTTACATGTTGAGTTTACGTTTTAAGCACTGAAGGACTGCGGTCAAAATTAAGTTAGCTTAAGCAACTGCTGAAGATTATTTTCGTATAATTCGGCCTTGCAACGCATGTAACTGTTATGAATTTACAAAAATGGCTTATCTAAATTACGCGCTTTGCATATTAATTGATATTTGACCGAATTTTTAATTGCCGTTTACACAATATTTGGTGAAGGAGTCAGTATTTAACGGCGATAGACGTCTTTATAAAAACCGTGATGCAATGGGAATGTAAATTGTAATTAATGAAAAAATTTAGAAACTCAGAAAATGTACGATTCTCTTAGATTATTATTCGATTTTTCGATCCATTTGCATTTCTGATATTAAAATAGAAAAGATATTGACGTTGTGAATTCGTGTTTTGAACATTTGGACGTCAAAAAGTATGAGGACGACATTACAAATGTACAAGTTATTGCAATTTACTGGCTGTCTGACATTTTAAGTGGTAATATTAGTGATTATACCAGTTGAGGTCAAATATAAGATAATGAGCCAAGGAAAGCGATTACACATGCCCTATTTTGGAAAGAAATAATACGCGGGTTTTGTATACCTTTTTAATACTGTGTAGGAAACTCTCCGAGATGTTTATTCATTGTTACAATGATATTGTCATAAACATCTGTGCATTGTGGACGCTTTGTAATAAGTATATTTTTACCAAATGAACCGTTATTTATATATGTATGTAATAAAGCAAGAAAATCAGTTATTAAATTGCATTAACAGTGTAAAATATTCTTGGTCTACCAAAAAACTGTTGCTAAGCCCAAATCACGCGTTCTAACTTACACCCCACTTTTACAAACGGACGGCGATGCGTTTATTTCTGCAACTGACCTAAATACAGCACATGGCCGCCGCCGTAACGCACATTGTATGCATGTGTGAGTATTGCAATAGTGTGTTACAGGTTGTATTATTGTTGTACGGTTAGCAAATTAAATATGTATTACTTTTAATTTTAATTAATGATTAACAATAAATTTGGTCGTTTTTAATTGTTAAATAGGTTTTTCTGGCAAATAGAGTACTAATTTTTTATAAATGACATATTGGAATTCAAAATAGTATAGAAAGTAGTAATTAAGATGCAATAACATTATTATCCGTGTAATCTTTATTTGTCTTTAATCATAAACTTGAAAATTTATTGTACTTTAATTATGTTAGAAACAACAGCTAGTTTACCAAACATCACATTATTTTTTAATTAACAATCTTGTACATTTTTATGAATAATATGTTAATAATGTCATTTGAGCACATAATAAGTAATTAGGTACATAAAAAATTTTTTTAATAATGACATAATAGTCGGAAGTATGGAACAATATTATTCATATTAGTTTTGACATATTTTATAACTGACTTTTTAATCTGTCGCATCGTATGTGGACGCTACAGCCAATGACAAGCGATATTGAATTGTGGCGGGCTGTCCGCGTGTGCGTGTCATTCTTTCACACATTTTTGATCACTACATTTTTATTTGCGCACTCGTGTGGGTACCGTGTACCAACTTGTGCATGTGTGCGTGCACTAATTGCGATAGCTACTTCATTTAAATTTCGAATGTCAGCCGCTCGGTTGCGAAAATCATGTAAGTAAGAATTTAAAACGATTCACGCTTCCTAGTTTCATCATGACGATCGTTCTTTTTCTGTTAGACAAGTACTGCAGACAGAATATTTATTATAAATATGAATATGCCTTTCCAAACAGTGTGTATAGCAAAATTTTTAATGAAATGTTTTGTATTTAATACACTGGTCGCGGTAAGTGTAATTTAAATATTGAATTTAAGCCTAACGGTTTTCTAATTTTCATCATTCATATTTGCCGAAAACTACTGGATGCAAAAAATCGAAGTAAGGTTTACGATCAGCAACAAACGTGTGCTGATGGAATTGATGAGAATTAACATAAAAATACGCTATTAAACACAAAATTGTAAAAAAGAAAACATAACGTTTGCATAGATTTATAAAAGACGGTTGAGTCAATTTTAATTTGTTCGCAGAAAGCTAACATCCTAACACTGAAGCGGGGACGTAATCTTCCTCGCTTGAGGTTTACGATATACGCAGGATGTACATATCGAGGTAATTACTGAATGTCTTGATTTCTATCTCCAGCTTTGATTATTGTGTGATGCATGTGCTTATATGGCTGGTTACAACTTTATATCAGCTGTTTAAGTGTAATTGTTGTTGACTATTGCTGATTAAATTTATGGCATTAGAAAACAGACGCTATTTTGTTTGAAAGCACTGATATTGATTATACGATCAATGATTGACATCTGAGTTATTTAATGGTAGGTAATCTCTAAATAACAACATTTGGCCAATCCTACAGTATAGAAAGCGGTAAACAAATTTTAGGAACAAAAGTTAAGATTAACGTTCCCTTATTTCAGTTTAAAAAGAGAGATATTTTGACAGACAATTATTATTTAAACTATAACTTTCATTGCTGTCCTGAATTTTGACGGGTTAGCCAGTGCCATGTCAGTATCTAAAGTACAATGAGTATGAAAACTTCGTTAAAATATTTCAAAAATGCGTCGCAAATATCGTGTAAAATGATTAATTAATTTTTATTAATAGGCTTGTATGCAGCTGCAAGATGCAATGGCGATACGTTATTAACAAAACAGATAGTTGTCGCCGTGAAATACTATTAATATTCATATACTCACTTGGTTATTGGTATGAAAATGAGACTTAATTGATTAATACCGAAGGACTTACCGGCTGACTGCTGGTTGGAATTTGAAGGTTCTAGAACACTCAGTGTACCCTTAGACATTTAAACATGTGTCTGATCATAATAATCTGAGATATAAGGCATAAGACATGACATAGGCCTGTCGCCTTTCAGTTAGGTGGAGTCACAAAATACGCAAAGTGGCTGGTAGTGGTTGTATAGGTGGGATGAGCTCAGTGGCGTGCTATTGGCGAGACCTATGTCTAGCAGTTGACGGATGGGAGCTGATGATAATGATAAAGCATAATATGGTAAAACTGACGTAAGCAACATTGGCATGTCGAGCATGTTTATTTAAGATTACTTAATATCAAAATTTGCTATTTTTATTGAACAATTTAATTTAAAATAGCCGTCTACTACTAGAAGAGATGATTTTTTTTCACATTGTGTTTCATTTCACTGATATTAATTGTCATTGTTAAGTAACAGTGACTATTAATCTCATTGAAATGTATTTTAGTACTAATAATAAAGCAAATATACTAATATTGTAATACTAAAGCTAGTATTTGCTGAATGATTCTATTATAAGCTTAGAAATTACTCTTAAATTTTGCAGTGAACGAAACAGGTACATATTTGTTGACAGCTAATCCTGTTCAATTTCTCATTTTGGACTTTGGACTCTTTTTATACATCTGTTATAATAAGAGGATAATATTAAACCAGGCTTGAAATTTGTAGATACATATTACAATACTTAGTAAATATTATACTTAAATAAACTTGTATGTTCTTAAGTAACGATGGAGTCCAATAATTTCTTAAAAAGTATTAGTATATCGGAAATAATGTGTAAAATGGGGAAAAAAAAACAAAATGTCCTTATGACGCTTTGCTATCAGGCAAACACGATAAACGACCCGTGCAACCGGACATTACGCCCTCATTTTTATTTGGCAGATAGACAAAAACACCCTTTTCTTTATATAACACGCACACACACACAAATTATGTACGCGAAAGTATGTACGGTGGGCAACGTAATGTGTAACATCTGTTCAAATTATCCACGCAATTTTACGCTCTCGACAATGAGATTAAAGCATATAATCGTTTACTTTTTGAAGCCGACACCTACATGATTTTTTTGTCCACTGTAAATAGGCTGGACAGTACATAGACGCGCTGCGTTCAATAATTAGCGAATGTTTTTTAAACAGAATTCGAAATTTGAAATGAAGTCTTATTCAGCCCGATTGCGATTTTTCAATTCGTAATTCGAATGAGGATGCATTTTTTTCAATTTGCATTCGGAATGGCGGCGACGTTCGCTATTTAAAATGGATTAATGCTTTTGTTGTCAATAATGCACTGCGCTTTGTGATATAAATTCAAATAAATCATGGCATTGAAGTGAATTTTTAGCCTATACAGCCTTTTAAAAGTGTATTATTCTCAACGAAAAGTTCTTATACAGTGAAGTATATTATAAGTGGCCAGTCCCGTCTAAAGCTTAGGCAGAGTAAGCATCGCTTTAAGCTGAGATCTGAGATATGTAACAAAACTTAGAACTTGCGTTCTTGAACATCGGTTGAACGGGTCTCTTATCCCTTAAGAAGTATTTTTGAAAATTCCACTGTAACGTGAGCTTCTGCGTCCCTCTGGATCTTATAAAAATATATGATCGGTCGGGTTTTGTATGGGGTTCCAGGGGTCTTGTACTTGGCTGGTTGTTTCATAAAAAGAGTCGAGGGTCCTTAAGGACTTGTTGAGCTAGACGCGAAGGGCAGAGGGTCGAAGAACAGGATTGCACAGCTTAAGATAGACGCTTGTGAATTTTATGGTTTTCAATATTATTGCTACATTTTTGATACTGTGGCATTCATTTATTAATATTGCAACATTATAAAAAAAGAGAAATTAATATTTAAGCATAATTAAGCAACGACCTATATTATCAGTAACTTTAAAACGTAGAGTGGTAAATGATACCTAATTATATGTGTTTAGTTTTAAAATACGTAAGCATATAATAATTTATTTGTTGTGTTTAAAATGATAGACCTCGACAGTCGTTAAATATTAGTATAACGAATATAAAACCGAACGTATGCGGCCACAGATAATAAATATTTTCACTGTATACTAATGTCGGGCACACAACTACAATTAATATTTAACCATGTGTGGATAGATTGTTTATTTGAATAGAGCTATAGAGTTTCTATTACTTGATTCATAGGGCTAGCTGTTTGTGCATCATATATATTCTAATCAAAATTACGTGGATTTATGTAGAGTTCTGTAACAGAAACTACGTAAGGGCTCCCGTTTCAATGTTTATTCTGATATGCGGGTACATTCTCAATGTATTTATATAAAATTCCATTAAAAGGGAAATATGCTTCCACGCCCTTTCACAACACGACTTAGAGAGTAGGAATTTTTAAGTATATTTCTTTGAGAAGTGAAAGAAAAAAGACGTAAAAACATAGCCGAGACACAGCCATATTCCAACATCTTTCATGTACTTCAAGGAAAAAGGGGAAGAAATCCAAAAGAAAGGTTTAGAGAAAGGCTTAGAAATAGGGGACGTTAATGGGGTAGGCATTGCAAGACACTTTTGTTTTGCATTAGACGCACAAAACGACATTCAAAAATGGAATGAGACGGACAAAGGTGGAGACGGAGTTGTTAGACGGAGAAAAAACGAACGCTCGTGGAAAACATAACGACTCCTGTGTGTTAGGTAGAGTGACAGGCAACTGGATATAAGTCTACTCAGTTATTTACACATTTTTATTAATTTATACTTTATTTGAACCCTGCATTTTAATATAACTAATATTATATAAAAATACTTTGAAATTTTGATATGTACTTTGAATATCGTTTTGCTAAATCGTCAAATAATATATGTACGTAGTTTTTTTATTAGTCTTCTAAGCGTTCATGCTTCATGAGTTCATGCGTTCATTCATGCTATTGAGATGCCTTTCAGTTGCTGACAAGTGGTAAGTAACCCTGGCTGGAGGTCCTTCTCAAATTAGAATATCAAATGTAAAATTACATGAATTTAACAATGTTGACAAATGTCATTGTTTTTCACATTCGATTGTTTACAATATGGGAGATTAACTCTTGTTAATCCATTTTATAAAAGTAATGAAGACATACATCCAATTTATGTATATTCTTTGTAGCATTCTTTGCAAATTGTATCTATTCATATTATTTAGTATCTGTAAGAAAATAACGGAGCGAAAAAATTAAATTTAGATTAGAAACACTTGATTCAATATTTTATCTTACATTTAAATACTGTACGCAGACTCTCTAACAGTTATTAGTATCCGTACTGCGCCGTATGCACTTTAGTTTTCTTTCAAATGTTTAAAAACAAAACATACATTTCAATAATTCAAGTTATATTAAGTGATTCAGAACACTCACTTAATTAAACATACCACCAAGTCCATGACACCTCAATCAACCCCTTAACACACATTCCACCCCAACCGTAATCCAAAATTAATGTGAAACTTTAATGAAATACGTTACCTCGACCCAAACACTTGCTGTCCGCCATTACCAAGATTGCGTGATCCGGCCGTCTACGCCTCGTCTAGTCGGCTAGCCACACGTCCAACCTATCTAGATCTATGCAAACTTATTCAAACCCCCCCACATCGCCTATTTAGTTCAACACCAGCGAAGCAGGGGAGCTCGTCGCAAACTGGACCAGACACTCGACTATCACGCGTCCAGAATCCAAAGAGCCGTGGAAATCTATTCACTAGCCCCGCGCTAGTGGGAAACTAACGCGCGGCGGGAGGGGCGGCGGCTCTTGCAGAGTGGACGAGACGTGTAGTGTGTAGTGTTCCTGACCTAGAGACGATAGTCGCCGCTCTAGGTCAAGGAAGGATAGACCCACACATCGATGCATTGTGTGAGCTGACAGGCCCCGACCGCATGTAGCAGCTGCTTAGCCGTTAGACCGTACGTGTTAGAACGTGTGACATACGAGTGTTTTACATATATGCGCTGTGTTATCTATGCGCACGGATAATTGTTTTTTAATGTTTGATAGGAACTAAGGTTAACCGTTCTGAAAGTTTTACGGGCAATAATTATTATCAATTATTTTATGTTGTGTCTGTATTATAAGATTGGCTATTGTAACACAAGAACAGGATATCGGATTTGGTTTACAGCTTCCGTGATACAGGAACGTACGGCCAATTAAAACATTTTACGCATCATTAAATTACCATCATTGTGGACTGTTTCGCTGGCTGCCTGTTGGGAGACATACATCTCATCACTTAAAGACCACTGCGAACAGTTCCAAGGCCTGTTCCCGCGATTCCTTCACAGTTGCCCCTAATGACAGTTCATGTAATGAAAGCTAGTGTAGATTTTTTTTTGTTTATGCCGACACGCAAAACAAGAACTAATGCAACAATTTCTGTATTGGGAAATTCTTATAATTTTAACAGACATTCGACCTGTACGGGATACTATGTAACATCAAGCCTGCAATCCCTGAAGAGGTAAGACAGAGTAGTGAAGAACACTACCATGTTTCACCAGTTACCTGTTGTCAGACACCGAGCACAAACCAAAACTCCGAGCCAATATACAATTTAGTTATTATTTAATAGTACGCGCATAATTATTTTGTTATTACAGTTACAATACAACACGAGTATAGTCAATACTGTACCCATCCTTACTCATGTTATAGGTACAAAGGTCCTAATTAACTATTGAATTATTTACGAGTGGTTAATTATCCATGACAAATACATATAATAATGTATCGTATGATGATATTGGTCACGTTAGTCATGCTTTATGGTTATCTAAACAAACTAATTAGAGCGCGATTTATCCTTGTATGTACTTTAAATGTAAATTCGTATAGACGTCGTTTATTCCATATACAACAGCCAGAAATAGAATTATATTTATACACAAAATTAATTATCACATGTAATTAATGCTTATACATGGTAAGTGGCGTAGGTTGGAAAACGTCAGCAGACGGTTGTGTAGAACACCTTGCGTGAGACCACGTCGAGCGCTGGAACAATACAGGTTGATCCGACGTTAACGATATGTTAAAAAATCACGATAAAAAGAATAAAAATGATTTCTTTCCACTGCATATGTGTCTTTCCGATGAAAATTTAATATAAAGTGGTCATATCTTAAATTAAATGTTCATGCGTTTCTAAATATTAGCTACCATGTTAACTCGTTAATACTTTTAATACAAAACAATGAATTGATCACAACTAATTTAAGGTGGTCTAAGCTATATTTATTTATTTATTTATCATTAGTCACGCTCAACATAATCTCTTCCTCCTATTCTTATTATTTCCCAGTTGTTCGTTAAATTTTTTAGAATTATCCAATTCCAATTGTAAAAGTTCAAAAAGAGAAATATTAATCCAGAAGGTTCTTCAGCTTTTTATGCCAATTATAGGCCTACGATTATTGCAGTTGCAGGCTGCAGAAGAAGGCGAGCTTTATTGGCAACATAGTAATGGACTAGAATTAACCAAGTAACATTTTAATCTTTGCGTAGCGTGTCTCTGTTAGATCCATGTCTCCCTGGAGATGCTATAGCACTTGAAAAATTCAAATATGTATCCGATATATTATCAAGACGTTAATATCTCAATATATTTGTTCTTCAATTTTTATCATTTGTTGTGTGCGTGTCTAGACGCGCGCAGGTCTGTGCCTGTATGTGCACGTGTGTTTTTATTAATGCGCATACGTACGTGCATGGGTTCGCATGTGCATGTGCTCGCATGTGAATGTGTTCGCATGTGCGCGTGTGTGTGTAGCGTTAAGCGGTATAAACAAAAACCTACCTCAAGAAATAGCGACTGTTCAAATTGGTTTCTTTTCGTTTATTTACTTACACTCATACATGATGTAAAATGTCTAGGCATATGTAAAATTGATCATTTGCAAAAGTTTAAAGTTGAATAGTCAAACATGAACATAGGATTTAGAGTCATGTAAACTCTATCATCTTAATGCTCTTTTTGCAGAATTTTTCTACACGATTTTGCCAGTGTGCTCACACAAACGTGCACCATAGAGAACGTACATAGATATAAATAGTAGCAAAAGTCAAGGGATGGAGTGCATCGGGGTGAACGACCGCCGAAACGCCCGAGCGGCAAGGTCACACACACTAACACATGCCGCGGCCGTGAAATTAGAAATACTAGTGCGTCCGTGCCCCGTCGATAGATGGCCGCGACTATCGATAGCCAGCATTTCGTTTGTCGATATTTTTATATCGCCGTATTCTTGTTTATTTTTTTTATTGAACTGACCCACGGCTTGTGAACTATTGATTTAATTTTTTTATTTCTTTATGTACTCCTATTCCGTTTATAAGTTTGTCTTCACGTTGTAATGTATTTTAGTATTATTATTATTCATTTAAAGAAAGAAGTGAAGAAAAACGAAAATTTATTTAAATGCCCATTTTAGTACATCACGCAATGAAAATACCTATTCACTTATAGCAACAGGCCATTAGGCGCAATATAACAATATACCTAACTCATTACGCTCGTATCAAAGCGCAAGTGTATTAACAATTTAAATGTTTACTACTTTTGAATAAAGCATTTGGGTGGAGCGTTGAACTCTTAAATTATACAAGTGCTATGTTAATACCGAAATTTGTTTACTTCGAATAGTGTCCGTCCAATCCGGCGGTGCTGAATTAGCGGCGCACGGCGCCGCATGCTAATGCGTGCGCAAGGTGGAATTTTTAAATACAAGATGCACGAACTAACGTTTCCTGGCAACACTATGTTACACATGCTAATTTTGGCTTTACGATGATGTTTAACACGATAAGCCCCGTGACGTGAGCCGGTTGATGACTCGTTATTTAACGTCGGACCCTACGCTTCCATGTCTGACATGCGAAACAAAAATCGCAAAGAGGAAGTCGTCTCGACCGCCAGTTTTAGTTTGCATGCACGCATCTAAGCATATCAATTTTTATATGCAT
>DWDU01001023.1:0-15848 GCA_018245575.1 Jemadia suekentonmiller
CCTCTTCGGGGATTACAGGCGTGATGTTACGTTTTTTTTTTTTTAGTTTTACATAAAAGAGTTTCCATAAGATTTCTACAATTACCATCTTAGATTGACTTAAGATTGACAAGCTTTGTAACTAGACCCTACCACTCAGATAGTTTGATAGTAATACAGTTATAAATCTAGGGCATAATTCATGTTAAGATTGGTTATCTGCAAGACTAATCGTCCGTCTGTACTGATACGGATAGTACGCAAGCCGCCCGTAGGAACCGGTATTAGGGAATCCTACTCGTACTTGAGGGAGCAGTCGCGAGAAGGAACGCCGGAATAGGCAGCGTAAACTTGTCTTCCCGTATAATTTTTCTACACTATAAATCTATTGAATGTACTGAAATTATAACAACATTACACATAAATAATATTACATCTTTCATTGTAAGTGCGCTTAACAATGTAGTTGCAGAAAAAATCCACTTATAGAAAAATTAATAAGTAAATGAAAAGTAGCTTTGATTTATATTCTAGAAATTCTATAAAATATAATATTGTAAAAATTTTGAATATCTAAATTATATGACTTTTTTGTTTCTCTTATTTTATTCTGTTTTTCAGGGTAAATAGGGTTAAGACTACAGTCTGTTACGCTGGCCAATTGCGGGTTGGCAAGTTTTATAGAAAAGATTATGTACAATAAAATTATAAGACGTTTGAGATTCCTATTAATTTTCTTTCACATTCGATTAGGTGATAGTCTGTATGAAAAACTGAAAATGTATTAGGAAGAGTATGGAAACGTTAGTTTACAAATTATTTTAATTCATTTTATTCATACATTAAAAACGTAACATCACGCCTGTAATCCTAGAAGTTGTAGGCAGAGGAATGTAGAACACTCCTACGTTTCACCAGTTCCGTTTACGTCCTACTATGGAATAGGTGGTGCGCCTATTGCTATACACAGGGCACAATTAATTTGTAATGTGCCCACAATTAATATATTAGAGTTTTTCAAATTCATTTTCGCTTGACTAGAACAAATATAATTAATTTTGGAGCTGTAGTTACACAAAAAAGTTCATGGATTGTGTTAATAGTTATTTTTAAATACAATTCTCATTTAATTGAATTTATACTTCACATATCAAAAGTACCAATGAACAAATAATCTAAGAAGCGTGAGGCTTAAGATATTTTAGAAAGCGTCGGTTATTAGTCACCACGAGTGATTCATTTAACCTCGCCACCTGGAAGTAGCAACAATTTTAATAAGTATACATACGTTTCTCTTCATTTCATTATTTATTAATTATTTTTTTTAATTGTCAACTTACTTGCTTCACTAAATCATTTTTCACATCCTAAATATAGATTTGAATATACCATCATTAAA
Source organism: Jemadia suekentonmiller (assembly GCA_018245575.1). NCBI lineage: Eukaryota > Metazoa > Arthropoda > Insecta > Lepidoptera > Hesperiidae > Jemadia > Jemadia suekentonmiller. Next base: position 1,379 of record DWDU01001023.1, read on the forward strand.
AATATTTGTATGATATCCAAAAATAATCCAACTACTGCCAAAATTCACTGGAACCACAATTACCACGGATACCATGCGACCGATAATAATTTAAAAAATAACGGCCGGTAAATGATGCCATAAATTAAACTTAATAATACGCACGCCCAACCAACGCTACGGCATCATGTGCAGAAAGCTAATTGAATATTAATTTTATAATAAATCTGGTCGAACCAGTCTTTGCTGCGGAACACTAGGTAGACACTTATTGTATCTACACGCCAATAGTTGTTTCCTTTCAATTTGATTTTACGTCATTAGATAATCTGAGACATTGTTTCGAAGTTTGAAGGTTTATAAATAGAATTTTGGTGTATTTTCATTGAGGCTGTCAAAAGGCAAATTTAAGTTGATGTGCAAGGTTACGTTAGAACAGTGGCAGCACTGGATCGGTCTCAAATATTTAAGTTGTTCTAAACTTGTATAGTGTGATTCGTGTACGTCATTGAATGCCTCATGTACAAAGTTTCATCTGTCGGCGGTCATTACAAACACCTTCTGTTTCTTGTTATTTATTACTTTTATCTCGGGCAGAGTCGCGGTCATCGCACACGAACAAACGACATCTCCGACAATAAGACAAATCGACCGATTACGAGTTTCTACCTGCCCTTTGGTGGTCCGATGCATGCAAATCTCACTTTCCTCAGAAACAATTATTACTCCCTTTAGAAGAGAGTAAAAGTATTATTGTCGCTTTCAATGAACATTAGTAGATTAATTGCCTTGTCATTGGCAAAGAAAGTTTTTTTCACTAGAACACAATAGGAGCGGTCGAAAGAAACACATTCACCCCGTTTTTGAATAGCTCGCTTTGCAAATGCGCAAATCTAAAACCATAGTTTTGCAACATTTGGTAATTTTCCGCACAAACTATGTTGCGACATGATTTACGGCCGGTACGTACCCATCAAACGAACATTGTTGTATTCGAGCATTTTGTTTTAAAAATACCGCTCGCTGCGTAATTGTATCGAAACTGAACATTCTTAAGGACCACAAAGGCGTTCATGCGATCTATTGCACGAAATAAGCATGAATCGAAAGGCATTATAGTGTTACTGTGAAGCATAGTGTGCTATGCGTTGTAGGTACGAGCACCAAGTTTAAAGACCTCGCCGTTCGCGCGGATGTACGCTACAATAGGCCGAGAATAGATCATGATATCATAACGGCTATCTAGTTGTTATCTACTTAGCAATTTTAATCGTAGCCTTTGGTGACTCGAATTGATTAACAGATAAATACGTTTACCTACCTATGTATTTGGTATTAAGTGTTTTCGAAATGGTACTTAATTTCGCTGTGTTTGGCGCGTAACATTCGTGGCGCTATAAATTAAAATGGAATAATTATGTCTTAGCCGGCACTAGAAAGAAAGTAACGGCCGGCGTTTATCAATTTCAAGAATTAATTTACGACTAGATAAAGGCCACTACACGGGCAACCACAGCACCGTCGAAAGAAATCTCCATACAAAACATTACTCGGTTGTGTTGAGCGATTTATGCGACGGCTCGAGGCTTGTGGCGCACGATGCTCTCCTTATTGTATATTATTGTAGTGACACCGACTAATTTGTTGGCCGACTGATGAACTAACAGCGGGGAAAGAGGTAGTTTATGTTCAAAGATCATTCAAGTATATTAACTTTGAACGTGGAGAGGAAGCGAAGTTTATTTTAGTACCACCTACCGTCTACGTAATCCGATTGAGTTTGAATTAAATTAATTGAGAATTAATATCCGATTCGCCGCCTTTCAATTCTATTCAGTTACATAAAAGTTTTCGAAACTTTTTTTGTACGTTGTTAGGCACAAGGATACAAAGTGTTTTAATTTTACAAATGCTTTGAATGATTTCCAGTTGCTTCGAGGAGGATGCATAAATTTTTTTCAGTTACAAAGTTTGTAAATAATAATTCGTCATGTTAAGTACGCAAACATCGGACGCCCACACATGTAATCTCCGTTGACAGAATGAAATTGTACTCTCTTTACATAAGTCAAAAACAAGGTATTTGTTCATAAATCTTTATGAGTCTTGTTGTATATGAAATATTAAGAATATTTTGTACAGCTTCAGTCATTTATTATTTTTAGTTCATATTAAGAGGTAAATTTAAATTATTGCATTGAAATACTAAATGAATGTTCATATATGCACGGTTAATATATGAGAATGCGAAACTGAGTGGAATGTAATTCTTCTTGTGACCCCTTAGTATCGAAAACAAAAAGATGTCTGAGCCCTGTTTACGATTATTGAAATTACTACAAATTGATATGCACATGTTTAACTTGGATATTTTTCCAATAGAACAATTACTAGCAACATCGTACAAGAACATTTTCCCGAAGAACAATTAAACAGCGACAAAGTGTTTATCAGCGTCCCAGTTATTACACATGTCTATGTTACAATTGAAGTTATAAGTGTCATAGTTAATTATATAATGTCATAGAATTATAACAGCACAGTCACTATGTAAGGTGTCCTGTTACGTATTTAATTGCCGGGCCAATTAATAAACTAATAATCGTAGGGACTATCGGGGCTTCTCGACTTAGCAGTTGGATTTATTTAATCCGAGTTTCTAAGTACGTGAGGCGGGTGTGTGTCGATCTGTCAGTTGGATATGCGCAGGCGCGGCTCTTCTCAACGCCGAGACAGTTCTCCACCGCCAATAAAAAGTATTGGTCTATATTTTCGTTATATTTATAAGAAGAGTTTGTTCACTGTTTGGAATATTAATACGCCTTGTATTTATAATATTTATGTATAACGCACTTGATTTTGGAGATTGTTAATAAATACGTTTTAATACTACTTTGTTACAATTTACAAGTCAAAATATTAAGTAGCGTTAAACACGCAATAAAACCCCACCTCTATCGAGTAATATAAAAATTACAGTTTGTTTTACCGTCATATGTTTGATTTCATGATTTCGAATGTCGCGTTATCGGGATAAATAAATTCTATGTGGTTTCTTCATTACACGAGACATTATATTGAACATTGTCGTGCGGTTTTGTAATAATTGCTAAAAAAATCTTATAGTATCATCAATACAAATGTATTTTTAACATCTTTTACATACGTACCTAAATCCAATGACATTTAATAGTAGGGCAAGAACATTTATGAAGAAGTAAGTATTTTTTTACGCATTAAACATATCATCTGTCAGAGAGGCTAACGTTATGTACCTGCAGCAATTGTCGGCTATGGATATGGGTAACACCAGAAGAGTTTCCGCCGATCCTTAGCCGGTTTTGAAGGAGAAGTTTTTACACTTCTTCCTGGAAGAATCCTATTCGCATTACGTTCCTATGTAGTGTTTACTTTTAATGTCGAAATAGAATCAAACTATTTTCTAAGTAATATACAACTATAAATTTTCTTTATTTTGTATCAAACTTAGCGCTTGGCAATATTTGCTGTAACTAACAGTCATAACGCTCGTAGCCGGGGAACGAGTGTTTTTCTTGGCTTGGTTTAAAGGTTACATTTAACCCAAGTCTAGACAAACAATCCTATAATAACGCTAAAAGACCTCGAACAATGTTATTTAGCTATAATGACCGAGTCCTGCTGCATTACGTGCGCTGCAAACGGAATCGCTTATACAAATTGTACACCAGCGGTCAGTGTTGCTTAACTTCACCAATTTTATTCGCGAACCACAACTACGTCAGAGCAACGATACTGTTCGATATTTTTAAAATTCTCAAGATGTTTATTTTTAAATTCATATGTTTTAACGTGGGTACATATACCAGTGAAATAATTTTATTCTCCAACAATTATAAACGTACCGGATTTGTAAATATTCTGTAAGCGGGGGCCGCAAGCGTGACATGAAACGGCGGTAGAGTAAGCGCGCACGACATTTCAAAACAAACTGATCTCTACCGTGTCAGTATTTGGACGTGTGTTCTTCGCGAGACTTCACTCTGTTTGAGCATATTTTGACTCGTTAAATCTGTGCGTAACAGTAACTATTATTCTGAATGTACGTTATAAATTATATCTACTAAAATAACTTTGTATACGTCCTGACAGCTCATATTACTTTAATATTCGCATACATATTTCTAATTATTATAATTATTTTATTTAATTACCTCGTCATACAAAAAAAAAATATTTTTATCGAAACACGGAAACTTCAGATATGTTTATTAAAGTCTATTTAATATAGTATATTTAGTATAAATATACGAAATATACACAAATAATAATCGTTTTCTAAAATACATTTTAGGCACGGTCTTTAGTTATGTAATTATTTCAACTTTTTATTTTGCTTAGGATTGAGGGGGGCAAAATCCTTAAATAAATAAAAAATATCGCGGCAACTAAAATATTTATCTGATAGTACGATATTTTGTATTCTATATTACGCAATCATAATCTCCGCGAGAATATTTAGGTACATTCAAGTTAATATAATTAAGTATTGATTAAAACTAAATGGTTGAAGATTCAATTACGATACTATTTATGATGACTGACTACTATAGTTCATTTTTTTAAATTTTCCTAACTAAATAAGTAAGTTTTAAGTAAGTAAGTAAGTTGTAAGTTTTTTGAGTGGGTATCACTTGTGATTGCTGTCCGCTCGTTTCTTACACTCTTCAAATAAAAAATAGCTAATGTACAGTGTATTACAAAACAATAGTTGGAGGTCTTAATAAGCACCCATTTACAAAATAATAGCACCTCTCCATTATAATAATTTTTCAAAGTACTCTTATCTTTTTCTTTCAAGGTATTGCAATACGCAGGAAACAGAAAAGGCTGGAACATTATGTAAGTATGAATGTACTCAAATCACAATTTAAAAATCAAATGAGCGAAACTTTTTTTCTCTTACATGCTACTTACAGTTGCTAGTAAATAGAACTAAAATGCTATCTACTTACCTACCTTCACACGACGAACGACCAGCTATAAAAGTACATTCATGTATAAAATTATTTATCAGATAAATTAGTTATCAGAGAAAGTCAAGTGACAGAACAAAAATAATAAGGGAATCAATACCTAAAGAACGCATCAACCAGTAGCAGAACACTGATGCTGAGGATGTAGAGTCAGAATAGAAGTAGAGTCTGATGATCTGGTGTAGAATCAGAATTGATGCAGAGTCTGATAAACTGATGTAGAGTCAGCTGAACTGATGTAGAGTCAGTTGAACTGATGTAGAGTCAGCAGAACTGATGTAGAGTCAGCAGAACTGATATAGCTGATGTACAGTCAGCGATATAACTCCTTATAGTACAAAAAGCTGGCAGTACAGAGCAGATTGCACGCGACCACGCCCAGCCCGCTGATAATAATTAACCAATTACAGAATGACAAGCTATCGCCGCCATTTTAATTGGTTCGCCGTTCACTATGCATTGATCCATAAATCTGTTGGCGAGCACGATTGCGCTGTTGCATCGTTAGTAGGTAGCATTTAAATACAACGCGTGCACTCGGTGTGTGTATGTACCTACATATGTGTTACTGTTCTGAACTGGACCACGAAACATAAGAGAGCACTGTGAAGTCGCACAACTAATCATAAGAGCTCATCAATATAATCTAAAGTTTTACTGGTAACTAAATAAATGAAATTATTGACCTAAACTTGTCAGATGTCTTACCACGTTCAATGTATGTGGACAGATTTATGTAATATGTAGGTACAGAAACAATTGTTATATATTTATGTACGATAATAAGTTTAGTGGCTAATTACGACGTTTTTACGATACACAAGTATTTCAGATTAATTGGGATGAAAGATGGGAGGAACATACATATGTTGGTAAATTGTTATATTGAAATATATTACGCGATTTTTTTTATCAAATTGCTAAACGATTTGTGTTTAAAATATGCATAATATTTGGTAACAACTATTCAGAACCAAGCATACCCTAAATATTCAAAACATCGCTTGCAAAGCTCGAACAATTTGTAATCACGCCACCCAATACGAAACTACATTATTAATCAGACTACAAACTTCCCAAAATCCAAACTACTGGCTCTATTAATCAAACCATCAATCTGGTATTGGCGTTTTAATTGCACATTGTTTATTGCGCTTTAAAAGCTGGGGAAAGGAAACGCAACAATATTTTTTCCATATAACCATTAATAACTGTCCGCTTGTGCGGAGTCCGCCCCGCGGTTAGGGGCGCTTGTTGCTTACTTGTCGATGCTTTTGTTTACAAGTTCAAAATATGTTTTCTTAATTACCTATAAGTGTTTACCAGTATCATACATTGCAAGCTTCGACTTTTAAATAATATGCTCCACTATTTTCTTTCTTCAGGAGTATTTGTAATTTTACAATACGAGACTTTAATTTGTGTCACTAAGTGTATGATTTAGAACTCATCGGAACGGGTAAGTGTAAATTATGTATACATTATTCAATTACTGTTTAAAACTGAAGGGAATATGTCAATAATTTTCAGATGAGTCAATAAATATCGAGAAAATGGTTAAATAAATGAATTTATTTGAATTTACATTAATTATACTTCGGGTGTACTGTGGAAATACAACGGGTAGTGAAGAATTTTTCGACAACTTTCCCTTCGTCTCGTCACGTCTCCGCAAGCAATATGGTAGGTATTGATCAGGCGCCCAAGAATTAATGAAGTGGGCACGTCGACCCCCGTCACATGCTGTCGAGCCTGTCCTCAACTCCTGACTCCAAGCCTGACCTTTTAACGGAATGTCTATACAAAACGTGTGGCCTTTGGCATTATTTACTCAGCACTTGCCAACGATTAGGTATTGTTATTGAATTCCGCCTACTGTTTGGCATACTCAAGAATTTCTCGAATGCCTCGTGCATTATGAAACGTTTTGATGTTAGATTACATTTATGTATAAATATTCCTAGTTATTTTACAATATGCTGAAATAAAAATCCTTTATTTCAATTGAACGTATTACATAAATATTTAAAAGTATCTGTGGAGCGTATACATACAATCTTAAATCTCAGCCTAGCAACCAGTACGCAAAACTTTCTCAACGCTGTCTATAAATTAACCATATAAAATACATTAAGACCTTATTTAAAAAGAATTTTATGTTTTATATTTTCTAATGAAAATCTATGATATTAAGAATGAAGAAAATTGAGACATCACTGTGATATATAGGCATAAATAAAATAATTAGACCTGAGAAAATGGAGAATAGCATTACACAGTTTTAAAATTTGTCGTGATGACATATTTAATAAGAAACTGCATATTTCCTTAACTGCGTATAATAATCTCGTGAACGAGAATTACACGTCCATTACATCATGTTCACGTTATTTATGTAAATGAGAGAATGAAGTAACATCATGCAATCTTTATATTGATCGTAGAGTTATTTTTACGTAATGGCCGCATCCTCTCGATAGTTTTCTATAAAAGGGAAAAAATTCGTAACACGCCTTACGTTTTGTAAAATATTTCCCAACACATAACGAGGAGATAATACATAACGACCTTGTTGTATATGTCACAAGAAGACCCTGAGAAAATGGGTTTAAAAGAGAGGAATTAATGATCTGTGAATTAATGTTATATTATTCATAAAATCTAAGGAAATGGAATTGGTACCTAATTATTTGTTAATTATTCATTACCGCTACTACATATATCATTGCGGTCACATTATAAATTATGGTTAAAGTGACTAAGTTAATATTATCTTTTGAATATTTTTTTCGTGTATTTTAATACACATGAAGGTAACGGTAGACCAAGACACATAATAACCCAAAAGTTCCATTACGTATGAATATATTTGATTAGTGATACAATTGATTTCTTTTTCCATACGGCACGTAATAAATTTCCATACTTGAGTATGGATTAAATACTAAATTTAACGTCTCACAATTACATTTGCCTGACGTGCCAGTTGCTGAGCGTCTCGTGCCCAGTGTTTAAAAACTATAGTGTAACTTTTCCAATTAATAATTTTCCTCGCCTCCAGAGCTTTGGTGTAGCATTTTAAATTTTGAACTCTGTTACATCAGCTCAAGTTTTAATTTGGCGTGTCCGGTGTTTTAGTTAAACCCTTGCAAACCGAGAATAGATCTAGCCGATGGTGGTTCGAAGTCGTCTTCAGACTATTTAAATTCCAGTTCGGTTCGTTGCTTCGCTGGTTTATACGGTGCCGTTAATTTCAGAGAAATTGAATTGGGGACGGACTATTATTGATTTTGCAACGTTGAGTTATTTTTTCACGTAATATAGCTCGTACTGTTCGATGTTGCTTTACTTTTCAATTGATTTTTTCAAGTTACATACCTTTTTTAATGAGTGTATGTAATTGTAGTCATCTTAATTAATGCCTGCCCATTTTAATGATCCAAGTATTATGAAAAGGCTCAAATTTATATTTGTACTTTTAATTACATTTGTAAGTTTACAGAAAAGATTAACTATTTCAAAAGCCTGCAGGTACTACTATGCACTATATTTAAATTAATAATTTTTAGAAAGTTTCTAATTAGTTAAGTTTGTTTTTTAACCTATTTGGATTTTAACAATTTTTCTACTGTAATGGTTTCATGCAATAATTCTATCGTTACTTCCTTACCAAACGAACTGAAACGAATGATCGTACAATGATATCCCAAATTACATTTTATAAATTCAATTACATCAAAATGTAAAGTTAAAGTCGCGGCCGTCGACAGATGTTTTGTCAGCTCCAATATTAATTGTGACGTTGCGCTGTCTCTGGGGCAGCCTGGCGCTCTTCCGCTTCCACGTCATTAATAAAATGAGCAATAGTCGTAATATTTATCAATGGCATAATCGATACAGAAACAATTATAACCACATCCATCAAAATTCTCAGATCCGTTTCATTCTGAAGGTGTTTGAATTCTTTTACCACCTCATTCGATAGCCGACTCTATTGCGATGTCATACAGTAGAGAATCAATCGTTGATTTTCTTGAACAAAATATTGCTGCAATGGTCCTTATTGCAACGGTATAGGTTAGAGTTTTCTTTAACGTCACATTAGAACTATTCAGTCCGGTATCGAGCAACATTAACATTCTTATCTCTAGTCTGTCACACAGCGAGAACGTCAAAGTTCGAAGTGAGGAACGTATTATAATTAATAGTCGATGATACGCGAGGATCGTAAACAAAAGCGGTGATAAATGAATTATAACTTGATACTAGATAATGCGACCTGTGGGTTGTAAATCGTGTTTTCGTAACGGACTGGTCAGTTCGTAAATTTTAGGGTTCCGTAAATACTCTAACGAAATACATTGGTTTTTATGAAAACGTGTGGTTTTGAGTCCGGTTTATGTTCGATCATCGGGTCGAACAAAGTATAATTGGGATTGCCCAACTTGTAAATCCCATTAGAATTATCCCATTATTAATCCCATTAGAAGCGTTTAGATTTGTGCCCGGTGTATGTCAATAGACTCACCCCTATATTACATAAGATGTATAATATAACTGTGAAAAAACGTGCAATTGTACTGCACTCCTCTGCCTACCTCTTCGAGGATTAAAAGCGTGATGTTACGTTTGTAAAAAGAGTGATTTACTTTAGCCATTTACCTTCTTATTCCGATGAAGTATGGTGGTAGAGAAGGCTAATAAGCTTTTAGTAGGGTGCAATATGAAGAAATCTTAATTCATCTGCCTGCAATGAAGAAGCAGTTGCACACACGTGAATCTCAAATCAATCCTCAGATGTAGTAACATACTTACGACAGGAATTATACAGGAAACTCTGCGGTTACTGGACCCATTTACTAATATTATCAATTAGTCTAGATTATTGAGTCGTTCTTAAATAATATTACAATAATTTTCAGTGTCAGATATACATTTATGTAAAACGTATTTTACAAAACAGTAATACAATTTTGGCTTACTCGCATTTTGACATCATAGGCAAATATGTTTGTTGAATAACATATTTTTATATAAATTTTTGTCGTGATTTATAAAAGACACGACAGTGCCTTTTATAAATCACGTGCTAAAAATATATTGACTTTTGTCCCATAAAGATTTTGGAAACAATTTGTTTTTAAAATTAGTCTGCAATAAAAAATACTGAGTTTTATATCAAGTGCGATAAATGAGCAACGTACTCGTATGAGCAATATTTAAATATGAAAAACTAATCCGATAGCATATTTTATTATGATACCTAGTAAACTAACGAGAATCGAAAAAAATGCATACATACCAAAATTATCTTCATTTTAAACAATTTTAATTCAAATTATGCGAAGAAAAACGGAATTGATTTTAACATAGAAATAATTAAATAATAATAGACATAAGAATTATTTAAAAGGATTAAAGTAATTAAAAACAAGATATAATTGACATTGTAATAGCCAGGAAATCGTTTTGTCTCAATTTTAATAGTCATTTTATCATATCTACAACAATTATTATTTTTTTGCGTTGTGAAATTTTTAGAATTTATAAATTATTTATTAAATTGATAAATAAATAATGATGTACACTTCTAAGAGTAGTGAATAATTTAAATTTATAGGTATTTTTTGTACTGAAACGTACACGTTTAAGGAAATTCCATGATCTGTCTCCAATCTTAATCAGCATAACTCGGAATGATTGCTTACGATTTAGAATCAGACGAGATACGAAGAATATGGCTGTGACTCTTAAGTCTCCAACTTGGAAGTACTTAAGCTATTACAGATGTACAGTGTTTATCAATAGCAACTGTGAATTGCTTAGCGCGCTTTTAAGATATATGAATTACGTTTTCGATGAAGTGCTTAGTTTCCGTTTAACGTCAAAATATCTTTTGCGATTAGCCAACGCGTCAGTACACAAAAATTCGGGGCGAGTTAATACTATTAACACGTTTTAATTTCAGTATATGTTTAATATATTACATATCAGATTATTTATGTGATATCGTTTTATTTTGAAACGAGATCCGTGTCTAGCAGTAAAATGAAAACAACGGTTGATTTATCATCATCATAAGATCAGACTATTGAAGTCCACTGCTGGACATAGGCCTCCCTGAGGGGTTATGCACTTCTCTACGCTGTGCATGAGGGTTGGCCATCGCAGAACGCAGCTTCTCGCACCTCCCCCGCTGCCGCCCATAGGCGGCCAGGGCATATAAATGTATCAATATTGATGATATAGACCTAAACTTAACGGCACGCCTATAATCTCAGAAGAGGTAAGCAGATGATTTTAGTACACTCCTGATGATGGTTAAAGACAGTTGAATTTTGTTCTTTTTGTAATTATAATTATTAAATTAATTCCACTACATTCTGTTGTTATCTTTTACAGAGTAGTATGTTGATCCTTTACAGAGTAGACTGAGAGCTGAGTCAAATGAGTCTATTCTTAAAGATTTTTTGTGTTTTTTATACTTCTTCAGAAATTTATTATTATTATAGTTATTACATACCTGACCAGACTGTCTCGTTGCGACTGGTTGCAAGTGCGACTGCTGAGTGACAGGTCCTGGGTTCAAATACTGGGTCGAGTACTATTGGACTTTTCTAACTTAGAATTTCTAGTAGTGATCAGAAGTTTAGATTTGTTCCCGATGTGTGGTAATACGCTCATCCCCTATTCGACCCTTGCACGACACTGGGGGTTCATAAAAGGAGTCTTTCCGAGCGGCGACTATGTCTCATTGAGTTCGTACATACATATGTATATATACTGCTCGACGCACCCTGTACATGGCGACTAATCCATTCACTACGATGGCTAATCACTCAATGAAACGTGGGAATGTACAAAACTTCTCTGCCTACCTAATCGGGGATTACAAGCGTGATGTTACGTTTATTATATATTTACACGAAGCCGCGAACACAGCTAACATTTAATATAAATTGCGAATCGATAGCATGCACTATGTAGGTACCCACGCTAAAAGCACGAAACGAACGACGTATCATCTGTCATAGTGTTATTTAAAAGGCGCGAGTTCACTTACAACGTGTCATTAGACACGATTACATTTGTTATTGATTACGTACGACAACGAATTTGTATCGTTTCGATGTCGTGTGGGAATTGGGCCAGTATTGATAGCTCGGTGCGGAGTAATGATCTTCAACTTTCACCTCGCTACACATCTTACTATGCGTTATAAGAGCGGCGTATTACAATTTGATATGACCACGCGTATCAAAATTTTACTTAGTATATAAACTATAAGCACGTTAGTTACATAAGAAGTATTTGTAATACGGTAAAAAAAAGCATATAATGAAATCGAGCTCATGAATTAAATTGTAATAAAATTAGCCACGAACGACAACAAAAATGTTTTACGGCGCGTCCATGTCGAGTGCCACAAATTTACAACGTGCTACTAAAATGAGCGTTTATTGCCAATACCTACAATCATAACTCGCGCGGAACGACCACGACACGTGTGGTTCCAAAATCAAATTAAAATCATGTTTGATAACATCGAGTGGCGGTTATGGAAATTTATGACTATATTACCTGCGCGGGCGCATCGTAGCCAACAAAAACCAGGGCCGGACTACGCAATTATTTATGGGGTCCGCGAATGATTATAGTTTACTGCCGTCTCTCAGCGAGCATGCCTCTGGCAACGGAATGGTCGTGTGATAAACGAAAGGAGAATCTGTCTCATTACATGCTACCTAAATAAGAACACACAGTTTAATATTAAGCGACTGTTGGAAAACGGCCTCTTACATAAGAATCGTTGGGAAATGTGACCTTGTATCTTAGTCATATTGGTTAAGATCGGCAGAGAAATACTCGTAGATACACTTAGAATAGTGAATAATAAATTTTTCAAATCCACCAAAAAACAACACCGATACGAAAGAAAAAAAAATTAAAGATGCATAGAAAAATGTGTTGACCGCAATGATACAGAAATAAATCAGACAGATGACAATTTAAAGTGGTTAACCCACTAACTGTGACCATTTTAGATACTTTGATCAGATCTTGTCGAAACCGAACCTGTTGTACAATGTACAAGCATATTTAAATTCTACACCTGTAGTATTACAGTTGTTATTAGAGTGCACGTGTGTGAAAATAGTGGGTGTTTGTTCTATAGTCTTTAGAGTCACCGAGGAGATTTATGTTTTTATTTAAGAACTAATGATATAGTGTGAGTAATCGCTGTTATGCTAATTTGAAATAATCTGAGCCCGTAAATATAAAGAATCTAAGTAGATACGGTATATTTTAGAATGCTAGATTTATACTGGCATCGTGGACATAATTGAATTAATGAAGAATTTAACAACAATTTTGTCTATGTAAGCATTTACAGAAAAATTGAGTATTAAAAATCGTCAATATGTCGTCTTTTTGTATTGTGTCGTGTATTAAAATTTTTATTGAAATGTTTCTAACAATATTACTCAATATTTTCTCATAGTAATACGCAAAAAGAACTTAAAACATACACCTGGCGCCAACGACCGCCGCGCCACGCTCCCGATTTCGTTTCTACTTTACGACCTGTTAAAAGACCAACTTCACTGCCCAAATTAACACGAAATAAAAACGAAAATCGATGCTCACAAAAAAATAAGCGAAGGCACAAGATAAAAGCTTAAAAAAGGTCCACGTCAAAACATTTGATTGTATTAATATTTATAGGCACCGTTCCGCCGCAGGAAAGCCAGCCCGAGACGAGAAAAAAAATGTTTATCAGTCCGTTTAGCTTTTAAGTAAACCGCGAATCTTTTGTAAAAAGTTATTTATGGACCCGAAAACAATTGCAGTGTTACCATTATATCAAATATGACAGCAATAAGTGCATTATATTGTTTTTTTGTCGCGGTCATGAGATGAAGACATTCGGTTCATCTCGGCTTCCCCAACAATAGCCACGACTCATTGTGCGTGAAGTGAGCTGTTGCAATAATATAACAATATCAAAAAATATTAATAGACTCGACTCATTTTAAACACCATGCCCTTATAATAACAAGACTTACCTACGAATCGATTCGGATTTAGTACCAGTTTTGTAATTGTAAGTTATTTTACTTAATAGTGGATTCAAAATTGTGGGTATGCCTCAACATTTTTAGTTTGTGATTATGCAAATAAAATTGTTATGAAACAAATGGTTAGTCTATTAACACCTTAATAGCTGCGAGCGATTTAAATTGTAAATTGAATACTGATTTCTTGTTATTTACAAGCAGTAATAATTATGGTAGGTATTTCTGTAAGGCGTGTTAATGTATTCAGTTATAAGAATAGTTGTGTATCAATGCAGTTAGATATGTTGAAATTATTTTTAGGTTTTTGAAATTATTTGACTGCTTCGTTGGTCGTGTTGGTTGCAAGTGCGACTGCCGATCGGGAGGTCCTGGGTTCGATTCCCGGGTCGGGCACTA
>DWDU01001024.1:0-15840 GCA_018245575.1 Jemadia suekentonmiller
CCAGACGGCTGATATGTATTGTAAATATATACTTAAATAGATTTTTCTTGATGATGACAATTCTGATGATAAGTTATAAGTTACCTCAGCTATTTCAAACTGCACTACTTTAACAGCAGATACCGTCTTCATAGTGGGTATCACGACCACGCCCGCCTAAAAAACATCAATCGGAAAATTAACAAATACCAAAGTTTTCAAAATGCCGGTGAACATTTCATAGATTAACGAATTAGTCTATAAATATAATATTTATAAAGTGTCCATCAAAAATCGTTTCATAATACACATTGTGTTGACTGTTATCTTAAGTGAAGTAATTAAGGGCTTAACAAAACATATCAATTTATTTTGAAATTTGCACAATTGTCGTTTTTAACTACCAGCTATGAAAATTCAACATTGGAAAAAATACAAATATTGGATAGTTATTGCTTTATTTCCCAACGAAAATGAAGTTTTTATACAAACTCTACGGTATTACGTCCTAGAAAACTATTCTGACTATTTTTACAATGAAGGCTCCATATGGCTGTACGCATGTATTTGTACTTGTGTGTATATATGTGAGTAGTGTGTAAGAAAAATGTTTTTTTTTAAATCATTTATAATAACGACTTCATTGTCTTATAAATTATGAGATCATTCAGTTTCATAAGCAACTGTGTAAATATAGAAGGCAAACATTTTTAATCTGTGCTCTGACATTCATGACACGGGAATTATTTATTTTATAAAATCGTTTACTATCATTGACCCGAGTAGCTGTAACACCTTTATCGCAATATCATACAAATCCAATTAACTAAATTAGATTCTAGGTTAAAATTAAGCATCAGATTGATTTTGAGCGGGAAAACAGTAACCATAAATATTCTTTAAAAGTAGAATTGTGTTATTGCTACCAGTTTATGAACAGCTGCTATAAGGTTTGGAAGATGACTTTAAACTGTATCTTAAAAGGATTGGCTTAAGGTAATTAACAATGCGATATCGGTACTTTGAGGCGTGACTTAAGTTAATTTAATTATCGGAAATGGGGTCCATGAAAGGAACCCTCCGAGCGGCGATAATGTCTGACCATTGCGAATAATCCTTTCACCACGATGGCTGATCACTAGCGATCAGGTATCGACTCGACGATAAAGATTATCGGAAAGGGGACGCTGTATCGTCAGTGCGATTTAAACAGAGAAACGGACCTCTTGTGGCGGAGAAGATGATTGTGATGATTGGGGCAGGAACCCGCCTGGAAGAAGCTACCATTACGTGTCTATCATAAAGTGTTTTTGTCAGATAGACTCCATCATGGGTGTCAAGAAAGACACTTGAAATTTGCTTTGTTGCAAATATTCTGTTGTTTCCCATATTGAGTCTAGCTGCATCGAATAGAGGTAATGACAATGATGAGTTCGAGTTAACTTTGAGAGCTTGCATTAAGTTAAGAACAACTCTAAATGAAGTGCAGGACGCAGTGCAACACGCACTAGTCGTATGTTCATGAAATACTAAGTAATTAATCCACTTGACAGTAGTGAGTCATTGTAATATTCTAATAAAGATTACGGCACACGACAATGGGTAAAATAAATGAAAAAAATAATTATGTTGTTTAAATAAAATTAATATACGGTATGTTATTTTTTTTTGCCAATGGAAAGTGTATATATATTGCTTGTCAGAATTTAATTAATAAAAATGTTGACCGCCCCCGGGTGGGCTCGAACCACCAACCTTTCGGTTAACAGCCGAACGCGCTAGCCGATTGCGCCACGGAGGCCACGCTGTGCAAGTGGCAAACTTACATGACAGATGCGTGAAACTTTATAAAATTTAATTGTTTCCGCAGGTTTTCAGCCTTTGTGCCAGCAGAAGCCAGCAGAAACGTATGAAAACAGAATATATACGTATGTAGATGATAAAAACACTTTCTTCGATCTAAGCGGATTTTTCTTTTATTATTACCCTCATTATTATATTTTTTGTATTCGTTACTAACGAATACAAAAAATATACTCGTAATAACTTTGTGTCAACATTTTTGTAATTGACAAAACACTGTGTGGATATTTTTATAATTTTTGTGACGACATAACTATATAAGCGACGGCCTGCGTAAAGTGCGCAAGCGACTATTGACAGAACAGCTTTTAACTAACGCATACAGTATTAATGCTTGTTCAATATTTTATTACTAGTTGTTACTATTTTGAGAAGTATATCCATAAATTACTAGTCAAATTTAAACTCCAAGTGGCCCTAATAAACCGCTATGAAGACTATATTATGTCTTGGGTCTTAAAATTATTTTCATATTTGTGAACGAAAGGACATAATTATATTGTTCTCAATTGTCTTCATTTATTCCGTTTCGCTGTTAACAAAAGGCGGCCTACTTAATGCCAACTGCCATTTGCTACCAGCCAACCCAGGTGATGATGAAAAGTTGGGGTAGGCATATAATTACCATAATTTGAAAATAAAAAAGGAGGTCCAAACATAATGTTATATATTACAGGGAATACAATATTTATATGTATATACATATAAATGAAAATATATGAAATATTATATCATATTATCTTAATCGTATCATTTATAAATCTGTATTTCATTACACACAACAACGTACACTACTTATATTACTACCTTATACATATATTTTATTGTACACACGCATACAAATGTGTATACATTCTATGTTACGGTTGAATCTTCTGTACAAGACAACATCAGTAAATATAATATTATGTACATTCTGTGATTTACAATAAGCATTAGATTGTTGAGAAGTTGTTATTGTACAAAGTGGCTGCTAGCCTCCGTGGCGGAATCGGCTAGCGCGTCGGCTGTTAACCGAGAGGTTGGTGGCTCGAAGATTTGTTATTGGACAGTAATTATACATGATATCAGTAATATTACTTCATAATTATAAATTATTCGCAATAACGGTTCCTTAGTCAAACGTGCTCGCAAAAGTTATACAATAATATTACTACATATTTGGCCTAAGATATTGTTGGGTATTAATTATTATTTTTATTATTTATATCTCCGCCGCTATTTATATATCCACATATTGTTAATAAGCAAAGAGCATTATGTGCAATATACACATAAATATACATATTTTTTCTACATGTAACCCTGAGTGTTGAGTGGTAAATTTGCTCTCCGTTTAGGAGCAAGGTATGAGAATCAATGCTTTATTTTTTTAAATACGCTTAATAAACCTTTTACCAAAAATCTCTAAATAAAGACTACGTAAACCAGAATCTGTTACAATGTTTTGATATTTTCCTTGTAAATAAGACTATTGTTTAAATTCAACAGCCAACAAACTATTTTTAATAACATCTTTGAGTATGTATCAAAAAAAATATTGTTAGCACAGGACTTTTATTAATAAAAGTGAAAAAAAAAACAAAGTCTAACAACTCTGAACGTTACTTTCGCCCGAAGAAAGATCTGAGTTACCCTCAAGTTCCGCCTAAGATGCGTTCATTTAAGAAAATTACGTTACTGATTACCTCTACTTGATAATTTTCTCAAATTTCGCAATTTAATACACGGTATAGAAATGTTGAGTTAATGTTACAGTGTTATATTTGTATACATATATTGACGCCGTGGCCTCCGTGGCGCAATCGGCTAGCGCGTTCGGCTGTTAACCGAAAGGTTGGTGGTTCAAGCCCACCCGGGGGCGAATAATAATAATTTTTTTTCAAACAGCAACATTATTTTTTTTCTTAAATTATCGCACTTTCAAAGAACTTTTTATTATTTGATAATAAATTACATTTTAACGAACGGTGTTATAATGTATGCCTTCCAGTTTACAGAATTTTCATTTGTCATAATCATATCTTTATAACGTTTTCACCCCCAGTCTACATTCGCATTACGATCCTTCAAAAACATGTTAAATAAAATTCCACCTTACCTCTTGTCCGATATTCTCGATAACAATTTTGTTCATATCTGGGCAGAAGTAACGCCCTCTAGCGAGCAGGATAAACGCATTGCGCATCTCTTCGCCGAAGCCTTTGATGACCCTGTACAAGAAGTGAAAATGAAAATATTTAAACGATAACAACGCAAGGCAATTGTAGGTTGGCAGACTTACTTTTTAATCTTAACACTTGTTTAGCTTCTGATATACCTCACGATATCCACACACACAAAGTGGCCAGCCGGCGTCCGCTCGATCAAACTTTATATGCATTTATATGAGACAATGAATAACGAATGCGTGGGGCGCCGCGCGGTCTGCGACGTGGCCATTTCATACAAAATTCAGCTCCAAATAACCACGTCGTCCAGTACGCAGATTCCAGTAGTGCGTGAGACAAAATTGTTTCTTTAACACATCTCATAAAAGGACAAAATAGCTGCTACATTTTATTTTTCCCTGGGATTTTTTCCGCCAATAGGAAAATTTGGATTAAAGAATCTCCAATAGGTGCCAATAATTCTGAATGTACGTACTAAAACTGAAATATCATCGGTATAACTCAAAGAATATAGTTTACAGAATCTCCAAATGACTCTTACTAGCTTTGATGAAACAAAAATTTTAATATATATACATTTACATACGTACCTGTACATATATGTAATGTAAGCATTAGGTGAGGAATTATTGTATATTAAAATAAAATCTTTGTATTTCAGAGCAACACAATTACCTATTAATCGTACAATTCCTCGTAATATTAAAAAAATCGTCTTATATATATACACCTGCAAATAAGCTCATGTAAATCATTAAAGTATTACGCAAGTATAGTGTCGTAAAAGAAACACGATTTCCTTTAACACGTATGTTACGTGTGTTGCGATTGGCAAGCGAGTGCCGCATTCCGCTTTTCTAAGCGCTTTTCGTACGACTCGCGCGCTTTACAACTGTTGTGTAATGGTTGATTACCGCATGGCCCTCGATCTACGGACCCGTTTTAAAGTTTCCGATCTACTGGCTTAACAGGTATGAAATTTACTGATGAAATTGTTTCGAGATTTAATTTTTATTCTTAGTATTGTCATAAGATTCTAGTTTACTAAAAAAATGGAATAAAATGTATGTGTGTATATAAAATTTTTCAGACACACTGGATTTTGATTCACTCAAAACTTTTTAAGAAAAAAATTTGATTCTTATTTTATATTGTTAAACATACCAAAGGTTTTTTTAATTTAGGAGATTAGATTAGATTAGAGTAGATCTTTAATTTAGGAGATTTATATCGCTGAATGTTCCCCTAATTATTTTAAATTACAACCTGAATACATTTGCATTTTAAAGTACTATAAAATGTCACAACAAAGTATTAGCAACTCAAGCTCCAACGCTCTAACATCTCGGTTTTTCCATTGACCATGCATGATCACTTTCGTCGAGTGAAAACCGTGAGACTGTCTTTGTTCAAAGGAATCTCGCTACGATTGGAACGTTATAATGCATAGTAACATTGTTACCGGCTGTTACCGATGTGTAATTAACCATTTTTAATTTGAGTTCATAGAAAGGTTAATGAACTTTACCTATCGAGATATTTATACGACGTGAAACATGACTACATATTATTTTCCTAGTCAAATATACTCTTTAGAATTGAATATGAAAATTGACTTAACTTTTCATTGTGAGACTCGCCGTGTCCAACTGTGCAATGAAAAGTCATGATTAACACGTATTATTTATGGTCCACTGGTGAATATAGGTGTTCGCACAGAATAAAACGGGTTAAATATATCCATACATATACTCGTATATGTAAATTATTACATTCGCACTGAAGAAATACTTTAACTCGTCACACAATAATTTATCCGGATGAGCTTTGAACTCACTACGCTCAGCTCAGGTTCACTAATCACTGTAACTATCGACCAGTCCTATTAATTTCGTCACGTCAATCGCCAGAGCGTCTATTTATTGAACAATCATATTCAAACGAATTAATGAATGAACAAATCGTTATCCACTACAGATAGAAGTACATGTATGTGTACATATGTGTTACTATAACAGAAATTATACGTCACGCGCAATACTCATAATTGCTACCAATTATCACCTATTAACCAACGCGCGATCAATGTCACTCGCTACTCGTGTGAATGATACGCTATTTGACTTCATTGGTGTTGTGTAACACTACGGTAAGTTCTATTCTTATCCCTTCTTTATACAATACACGTACTGTTCGTTACCTCTTCTTTATGCACACTTTGTTTATTATCCATTAACTTTTTAATTATCCCTTAAGTTATACTTTTTTTACGCATTGCTGTTGTACTTTCTTAACGCAGGTACTTTTAATTTTTTTAACACACATACTATTATCCTTAATTAACGCTAATCCTTAATTAAACACAACTGTTATCCTATTTTAACACAAGTTACAGCTTTTATGTTTTATCTAATTTCATCTTAATGGATTCGCATTACAATAGAAAGGAAGGAAATAGTTTTATAAAAGTGGGAGGAGATACTTTTGGAAATATTGTTTTAATCTAGTGCCGTTGGCGTAGAATGGTCATTTTTTAAGTACCTTTATAAAAACGGATATCAACAACTTCTGATTTTTAGTGTATATAGGACGTAAGAGATTACGAGGTACTTACCCTGGATTGCGTTATGAAGCTAAAGACAGATGTTAACCGTAGCATCCAGGTCGACATCCATTACCCACATTTATGATTTGAACGACCGCACCACTGAACGAGTGCCGTGAGCAATATATTTAATATATTTCTACTTTTACATGTAATACCAACAACAATGCGATATAATGAAAACACGGTTGAATAGAGTTTAATATATTTTACAAAACCATACATATGGAAGTGTTTCGTAAATTTTTTTGTCATAAAAATAGCAATAAGTGTGTGAGTTTTTGGTAAACATGTCTACAGCACAAAATTTGCTGGATGGTACAGCTAGACTTAATTATTGAGGTGACATGGTTTCCGAGAGCGCTTCATTACACAACACTCAATTCGAATGCAATTGAGTCATTAATTATTGCGATTTCGTGGTTAATCTAATGAATTCGTCTCCGGACCGGTCGTGTTAGGGTTACCACAAGGTAACAGTGGGTTTGCATTATTATTTTCGTTTAGTAAAATAAAAAAAAAATTATCTTGTAAATTACTAGATTTATGATTATTATAGATTTGATGTATTAAGATTTCTAAAAATATTAAAACAGGATCTGTTATGAGTACAAGTACCTACAACAGTAGTAAGACAAACGTATAAAGAAAAATATATGTATACTCTTAATACAATATACTCTTAATACAGACAAAATATATATACTCTTTTATAATAAACTCGGAGTGATTTCCGGAGGGAAATCGACGTACTGTACGTATTGTGTTAAAAAAAAACATTGTTATTCGCAGAAGGGACCCGTATTCAATAGTGTTATGATACAAGGGTTAATAATGAGGCGGTACCTTTGTTCCTTATCAATGTACCTATTGTTAGTTTTTGTTTTGCAATTGACAGCCCTAGCGGTAGATGCATAAATGAAATTACTCATCAAGTTATGGCAGTCGCCGTCTGTGGGCACTGAGTGGTACTGTCGCGTGTTATGTATAGACGCCATTAGCTTTTAGGTAACTATACCAGTTTTACTATTAATGCCATTTTTATATGATTTACACAATGGAGATGTACGTTTAGCACTGGCACTGATTCAAGCATGTCACTGTTCACTATTGTAAAGACAACTATTAGAAAATTTCTGTTGGTACGTTCATGTTTCATTTATATTATAGTGTTTTAGTCACTATAAACATTATCTTAGTTTTTTACATAATGGTTAAGATATACCGGCTTAAATCACGTCTGTTGTTTCACATCGACTATTATTGTATGTGGACAAGGTCTTTCTTCATGAGCTCTCGCCGATCGCATCGAGCTAGTTGAGGGTCGTGGAAACAGTTTTTGTTGGTCAAATTCTTATCAGTTTATAAGGGGTCATCCTCAAAATGACTCTACCGACTTTTATATACATTTGATCTAATTGTTATTAAACGGGTTATAATATAACCATCCCACTTAATACACACTTTATTAGAACAAGGATAGTACCATGAAGTGACGCCAGCTAATATTCCTTCAAGTGAAATTACTTCGAAACATTAAAGATGAATGAAAAAACACATAAACTAAGTGAAGGAATAATACACGTGTGTTTCGATGAAGAAGACGGATACCTTTCCTTGATTGAAGTCTTATCTATTTGTGATGTTTAAATGTTAACTGCCTCATTGGTCGTGTTGGTTGCAAGTGCGACTGCCTATCGGGAGCTCCTAGGTTCAATTACAGGCCGGCTCGGAGTCTGGATAATAATATGTGCCCGGTGTATGGAAATAGAATCAGCGCCTATTCCACAGTGGGACGTAAAGGTAACTGGTAAAACGTGGGAGTGTTCTACATTCCTCTACCTTCGTCTTCGGGGATTACAGACGTGATGTTACGTTTTGTTACGCATGTTTTAAATCACAGTTCATTAAACGCTTTTTAAACCGTTTCTTATAAACGTTTGCTAAAATTTACTGGACATTTATATAATTGTATGTATAGGATAATGATGATTAAATTATTCTGTCTATTAATAATGTTTCGTTACGTACATAGGTCATGTTTATTAATGTACCTTGAACATACCGCTCGTATCAGTTTTCAAAAGTGCTAAATAGTCCAACCGACTACATCTCACTCATAGAACACATGTTCCCGGAATGTCATTTACAGACTGAATAACCAGGTCTAAGTAAATTAGGTTAAAAATATCGTTAAACCATCTTTTATTCGCAATAACATTTTCGACTATTTACGTAACCTTATTGCGAATAGTTTTACGAGACGTTTGACGCTTTTGGGTCACCGAAAAACCTCATTACGTTCGGCTCGAAATTGGATTTATCGATACTGGTTAAATGCGTTACGCCCAGAGTTTAAAGATTTACAACTTTCGAGACTTTACTCAATATTACCTCGCGCCGCAGGTGATGAATTATGTCAGCTACGAGTAATGAACCAGTGTATGGATTATGGACGATCCGTTGCGTCGAGCAGCCGCTCGGTGACATTGACTTTCTTATTGTCGTGGGACTGATAGCGCGGCTCACCGCTACGGCGCACATGCACGCCGCCTGTCGACTAGCGCGCGCGCATCCACGCTCCGCGACCGCGACCGCCCGCGCGCCGGGCCCGCGATATGCCCGCAGTGAAAGTATTCAACATATTCGGCGGACAGAAGCCGACCGACAAGCAGCAGCCGGCCGCATCCCCCGCTCAGGGCGCGATACAAAAATTCTACAGGACTTTTTCAGTCGGCTCTGATAGCTCGCACGAACAGAAGGGTGGTAAGGTAACCGCGATTGCGGCTTGCCTCGAAAAAAAAATCAGTGAACCCGCCGCGAAAGTAAATAGTGATAATGTGCAAAAGTTTCTGGCTAAAATTAAATTAAACGATTCTATTGTGTACGGTAAATTGGATAGTTCAAAATCGTGCCACCACGCGTACGAGAATGTAAACATTGTGAACACAGTTAAAGTAAAACCGGAAGAAGATAAACTGTTAGACGAAACTAAAGGGTATTGTTCAATATACGAGAATATAACCATAGTCGGTAAGCAAGAAAGCAATAAATCAAACAGTGAATTAACGTCTGAAACAAAATTAAATAAAGCTTTAGAATCATTTGATAAAATTTTGTCAGAGTTTACTTCAAGTACGTCATTATCACCTGATGTAAATATAAATAAAGGCGGTTTTGTTGTACCTAAGCTTCAAAAATCTAAAACTTGTAGTATTATAGAATCGCGCTGCATATTAAAAAAAACTAATTCGGATCCTGAAAGCGAAAGGAAAACTCGTAGTACAGTAACGAGAAATAATTCAATTGATAAAACAACAAGCTTATGGAATCTTGACGACATGAAAGGGAAAGAACTTACAAGTCCTTTGAAACCACTGACGGTTGTACCTGATGAAAAAAGGAGTGCTGAGAAATATGCTACTTATAAAATATCATCAAAAAACATATCGCGCGCAAATTGTATAAAAACCGAAGATTTGAAGAAGCTTGATGTGAAAACAAGAATCCTAAAGAAGTCTTTGTCTAATCCACCATCGACGCCTGTACCTGTCATATCAAAGACGAAAATAGTCCCAAAAAGAACTGATAAAGTCATAAATGATCAAAAAAAAATTAAACTGAAAACGACTTCCTGCAATCCAAGGTCTTTTATGGAAAATAAAGAGGCCCCTAAGTTCCAACTGCAGAAAGCAAAAAGTGTATGGGAAATAGGAAATGAATCATTCGTCCCATCCAACTTAGAAAGGACCAAATCTACTACTTCTATCGCGGGTTCTCCGAGCAAGATCCCGGTGATCAGGAGTCAAATGTCGCACAACAAATTCAGTAGTACTCGGGCGCTTTTTTCTCCCACTCCGGTTGATCTAAATAATGTAGACCAGGCCAGAGAGTGTGCTCAGAAAAAAAAGCCAACTGTCTTACGAAAAAGTAACGAAAAGTCTGACTTTATCAAACAAACAAAACAAAAATCGCAACTTTGCATGAAGTCTGACGCGAAGCGACAAAGCGATAAAACGAAAAAAGATTCATTTGATAAAAAAGCAGTTTCGTCACCAAAATCGTCAGTGAGAGATTACTCGGACGAAATAAATGCGGTCCGTGCGAAGCTTCAGCAGAGAAAAATCAACAACAAAAGAGACCTTGTCTTTACGGCGATTGAGTGTAAACAAGATGAAATCGGACCGGAAGAGATTGATTTGACCATATCACCTGTGAAATACATAGTAAAAAAACTTGAGTGTAAGACTGCTACAGAATTGAAAACAGAAGCAGCCCATTTCGTCAACTGTAAAGTAATACCTCCCGTACATAAGGAACTGTGCGTTGCTAACACAACATTTCATAATCACCTGAGCACACTCGTCGGCCGACAAATAAAGTGCGTAGAATCACGGGATGATACCAGAATATGTTCACAAGTCGAAAAGCTTCAGTTACATAAACATACTGAGGAAAAGATATCGGATACGCACTCAGACTGCAGTGACGACTCGGGTCACGTTTCAAATGACGCTTCGAATGAAAATGATCCCGCGTTTGATAATATACATAATATAAGTCCTATGCAAGATACAGTGGACGAGGTCGACTGCAAAATGCTCGAGGGAACGAAACAGCTCGGGATACATTTGCCGGGGAATGCAAAAAGCGTATGTCCTGTGCGACCAGCGAGGCGAGGCGGGCGCGGCAACGAGGTCGATAGCGGTACCCGCGCCACCGACGCTCCGAAAGTGGACGAACAGGTACGCGACACTGTTAACATATCGATAACAGCAAAGTACAAGTGCTTGCGCCAGCCATAGGTCCCTGAAGTTCCGACTTGCCTGCTTTATCTTTCGCGTAGCACTAAAAGAATTTTAGCGACAAATTACTCGAAAAGCAATTCAAATACCAATTAACAATGACAGTCATCAAAGGTCACAGACCTCATAACTATATTGAAGGCTTTGTATTTAGTATGCATATATGAAATTATGCAAGCACAAATATTATTCCTGCAACATTCTCTAAGTTAGAACCATAACTTCCTATTAGCATGCACGTTCGCGAGTAAACAATACCGAAGCGCAATTCGACTCGGATGTCATGAATTTTAAATAAGTAAGAGGACCTTTCACATTGATTAATACAAAAACATAGTTGTGTCTGATAAATTTAGGCTAAAATAAATAATTTCAATTATATCATATCAGTAAAATCGAAATGAATCCAACCTCTCGTTTCCGATCTGAAGATTATGCACATAAAACGCTTAGTCACTATGATAATTTGTATATCTGTGAATATATTATAATACATCATATGCATTCTTCATTTGATTCATTTATTATTCATAAATTGCGTAACTTACAATATGAATGAGCTTGCGAGTTTTACGAAAATAAACCGCATCTTGTAACTATTTCGCATTTGCATAATATGCTTGGGACCACCTTAATTATGTTCAACGATAAGACGATAAAAGAAGAGATTACATCTTTGGATGAAATGCATGACGTTACTAGATATATAGTGTTGTTCGTTTATTATGCTTTCATTTTTGATGTGATATTAATAAAACTCAAAGTTTTCCGTTTCGTTTGTTATATAACAGGATATTGGTAATCTGTAACCTAACTGATGATTATTTGGCAATTTTCTGACAAGTGTACTTCAGAGGTCAGTAGTGGCACCAGATTTATTTACACTCTTACTTTCACCAAACGCCTTTGTCGGCACCGATTCTACGTTTTTTCCGTGTACGGGCGTGCTGTGACGCAATCGATTCGTTAATGAGTGCCATATTTGCCGTGGTTTAATTGATTTTTCATCGTTCCATTCGACAATTACTCTTGAGTGTTACGTAACTAATGCTCGCAGCATTGTATCGCCGTACAAATACGAGTGAGCGTTTAAGTTTTCTAAGTTTGTGATGCAGATATCGCACCCTTTCTACGTGTTGGCTTGAGTAGCTGTCACTTTCGATCCGACTTTCTTACGCGTTGATGTGACAGCAAATATTACTTGCTTTTCATATTGGACATGTTTTTATGTATTTTGTCTCGTATTGTAGTAATTATGATTGTATTATGGTACCTACGTCGTACTACGGTACAATGTATATTTAGGTATATCTGCTAGGTATTTTCGCTGTATCATTTACACAAATAATAAATTCCAACCGTCAATAACATGAAAGTAATATTCATTATATTTTTTATCGAAATGTATTGTCAGACTTTCTTCGTGGAAGGTGGTGGGCAGCAATTTTGTTGGCCATTCGCGTATCAATTAGCATCTTTGATAACTTCGTTTTATGGCACGTGAAATGGAGCTGTCTTCATTTATATGTATTTATGTATTATTGCAATTATACCATTTGAGATGAGAGAAGTGCAGCATTCACTTCTACGAGCTCATAATTTTAAACTTACGCATAATCATGTTATTAACAGATGCTTACAAAATTTATAGCTACAGAAACATAATAGACAGTTAACGAATGTTCATATTTCAAATGACAAAATACAACAGCCACTTTCTAAGTTGGCAGTAGTTATTCATTTCCAATGTACTCGTTATAATATAAAGGTCTTAAGTTTAACATTTTCCTACTATTTCCTCAGGTCTGATAGAAAGCACGCCGTTAAACCTGCACTGGCTCTATAAGCCTGTAAGCAATAAACCTTTCAACTCCGCATACCTTGTGATTACATATAACCGACGACAGAAATTTCACATTAACATGATTTTTTTCATTATGAATATTTCGATGTATTCTATTACATACTACATTTCAATTTATCAATACCTACTATTGTTTGAAATTAGCTGTTTACGCTGATTTTATGTATTTGTAGAGTTTGCTATCTTGTTATTAATATTCTTCACACATTGATTACGTTCTCTATTCGGTAGAACATCATTAAACAAAAACGTTTAAGAACGGTTCTGAATAAATAAATCATACCTACAAGCCCATCACTAATAGACAGATGAGTATGTATGTAACTCTATGTAACTAGTATGTGACTCTGTGAAACTGTGAATACAATAAAGTTTTTCACTGATCATTTTTTGCAGTAAAACTATATATGTCTGTGTATGTTTCTTTCACTTTCTTCTTTTAAATAATTCCTTTTCACGACTGTGACAATAGTGGCTAATTTAAGCTAATATCGGTCTTTGTTACGACTACTTGTAGCGTTAAAATTGTAAGTTGTAATAGTGTAACGGAACTTCAATCGCTTATGGTGAGACATGTACATAACATATATAAAATGTGATTCGCTATGTAGTCGCGAGATTCGCATCACGTCCTGCTTTCGCCGCTCGCGCGAAAGCAATGTCCTTTCGTCGGTAATGTGACGTGGTTGCACATGTCACTATGTCGTCAACGTTAGCCATAGCGTAGTCGAGTGGAAACGGTACCTTTATATCCGATCAAGTCGATACCCGCAGCTTCTTACCAGTTATATTTTTCATGGAATATACACACGGGCATCCAATCTCAAACCAAGCCACCAACTTCGTGCAAATGTACATACATATAAATGTAGTGTCTTTGGCAGTACCTTGAAAAGATTTGAAAAATATTCGAGTGAGTTTGAAGTGTTTTCTCACGTTACGATTTCTGTCTATAAGAACTTATTAATTTAATCGAATTTTGCGGTTATTAAATTACAATATAAAAAGGGATAATTTGTAAGGGGAATGTTGTATAATTATTTGGACCCATATTTATCAATTGTTCTTCATTACCATTATATACATTAATATACGTACATATGACTACTAGTTTAGCTGTTGCACGGCTGTTAGGTGTTATTTTACATATAGAAGGATTTTCATTTGATCAGTCTTAATATATGGGCCCGTGGTCTTCTGATACGAAAAAGTTCATATCAGAAATGTCGACCAAGCTTGTTGTTGTCTCTGGGGACCAAAGAGCTGGCAATTATCTCGCTCAGAGGCAAACGCGCAAAGGCTCCTTTTGATTCAGCGAGGTAATGCTGCTAGTGTTTTGGGAACCATGCCTAACAAGGACATTTTAGATGAAGTAAATTTTTTATAGATTGTTTTATTTTAATTTTTGATTTTTTTTTATATTCAAATGTTTATCGTACATTACTTATTATTGTTACTGTAATAAAATATTTCGTCTTAATATTAGTATCAACTGTTAGGTTTAAAGAACTTTATTTATTTCTCATAAAGACAATCGTCACTTACATGAGAACAATATTAAAAAAATGTGATAGATACGTCAGATTGTTAAGTCTTATACCATACATAAATACATCTGTCAAGGTCTACCTATATTTCGTACCGTATATCTGCAATATGGTATATCTATATCTGCAATGTAGAGCATCGATTCCTAAGTTTATTTAACTACATTCGTCTAAATTTATATTCCAAATATTTATTTACTATATGCTGATTAGTTATGTAATAAAATGTTGGCGATTATTTATGTAATATTATCTAACAAGTTTTTTATTAAGACCGGTCTTACGCTTTCACGCATGTGTTTGTTATAAAAGGAATAGTTGCGTACAAAATATTCATAAATACATATTAAAATGTATGATAACGCTAAATGGTACTCTAAAATTACTAGTCGGAGTATAGAAAAAGCATTACAGCTTTGCTAATTAAATATTTTGATTGTAAGTTACGGGACACTTAGAGGATGAATCTGATACATATTTATAATCCTACTTACTTGTGTATAAATATGTTTTTCTTTAAATAAATATAAATTGTTATCATGTATTCGTGATTTTTTCAGGCGTTCGTTCCCGTTACACATTTTAATGTTTAAATATATTTTACTTGTACGTTTTACAATGTTTCCAAATACTTGCGTACAAAACATGCGGGCGCTGTTTAATATCTTTTGGATTTCACTCGTCACTAATTTATGTTCATTCACACACTGTTTGTATGTAAAATGATAATAATTAACTTTAGACTCTATATGCGTCTGCATCCAGCATGACTACTGAATTTATCTATTCTGTCTGAATTTCATTACAAATGCGCAGCCTATCTCTTTGGTTAACCGAGAAACAAGAACGCAAGCATTGCTGCTTGGTGGCGTTAATAGTTGCAGTGATAGCGCTTCCACGCGTGATATAGACTAGGGTACTTCCATTCTTTAATTTATAAAATAAATGAAATTATTAGCTGGAATCCAGTGACGCCCCTCTATTAGTGGTTCTCTATGAGTGGTAC
>DWDU01001025.1:0-15837 GCA_018245575.1 Jemadia suekentonmiller
CACTCCCACGTTTCACCAGTTACGTTTACGTCCCACTATGGAATAGGTGGTGAGCCTATTGCCATGCATCGGGCACTTAGAGCACTACGACACTCCGAGCCACTACTAGAAAATCTAATTGAAACTTATAAGTGATAAATAAATTTGCTTATTCTGTTAATTAAAAAGCGACTGAAGTAATAAATTTGTTTTGTTTTAAATTTAAATTTGGAATAGTTCGGATACATTACAGATTTTTTAATACAAACAAGTAACAACTATTATGTTTAGTTAACAATATAGCGGGTTAATTACGAAAAATTCAAAGACATTTTTATTTGGCAGCCTGAAACTGATAAAATTTTTATTTTCACATTTTTTATTTATGAATGTGGAAGAAGCACAGCAGGTCTATAAGGATAAAGATATTTGGCCCTCGCTATCCTCTGCTTATCTCGTAAGGGACCTGGCGTAAGGATATGTATGTCACAGTCTCCATAATAATTCTTAATATTAAATACTTCGAAAATAAAACTCTCCAAGATATAATTGTGAATTAATCAAAAGTATTTAACAAACATTTTACTACCGTGAGGATTTTTAAAAATTTTGCTTTTTTTTCACTCGTAACTCCATATTTTAACATTGGATATATACAGCCACAAGTAAATAATTCAATCGTTTTCACAAGCGAATTGCTTTTTAAAAAAAACAAATTGATTTTGTAGCAGAATCGACAGAGTCCACGTTTTGGGTGCCTATAGCGATGATGTACAAAAAAAAATAAAAACTCGTGTCCAACCTGCCAGTGAATAAATCATTGGGCAGACGTAATATTTCACAGCTGGCTACACCGCTCCTGTTTCGTGTGTAATGTCGCTGTATCGGCTTTCCTGTCCTCATTTTAATACGAGATGGGATTATAAAGAACATACATATGCTGACGTTTTTATTTATTTCTTTCAGCAAAACATTTTTATTTGCAGTTGTTTACATTGCATAAAACTGCCATAAATGTATTGCTGTTCCAGTAACCTGTATCGTCTAGGTTTGAGGTGAGTTCTATGTGTACTCAGGTAGTAAAAATAAAATCTTCATTATATCACATTCTAAACTACTTTAGGCGACAATAAAAATGTTGAATAAAACAAGACGTTCTGATTCAATGTTCTAATGTGGAACGCCATCTGTGGCTTTTGTTCTGTATTACAATTGAATAATAGTTGGTTTTGTCTGTGTATTTAAGTAACTGTTCCATGTGAATAGAGTTAATGAGCAGGCAGAATTCATAAGTGTAAACTAACGTACAGTGAATCATTATAATAAGTCGCGTCCGTAACCGCAAAGATGGGCCTTGGGACAAAATTTAGTTTTCGTAAAAGATTTAGGTATATATACTCGTTAATAGTTGTAACCGATTACAACATTGAATGTGGTGGCCATTATTTCTAAATTTAAAAGGTGTCAACAACGATATTTCTATTGATTTTCTTACTTTTTCTTCATTCACAAATGTCTTTATACACGAACGCCAGTTTCGGAGACACTAGATGAACCAGATTCTGGCATATTTGATCCGAAATAGCTGAATCATACAATCCCTCAGCATCTGTCAATCTGTCAACGTTCCATGATGTGTATGTTATGTTATTTTTAAATTGTTTATTCCTTTTAGACGGCAGGAGCATCTCTCGGCGGTAATATACTCGTAGCTTTTCTAATTTAAGCGATTTAAAAACATCGAAACTCCTGACAAAATTGCTCTCAATCCTCATCTCTATAATGAACCTGCCAAACATAACCACAATTTGTAAACAACGCAAGCCAATAAGGATAGATGTAAAAACGAACGTAACATCACGCCTATAACCCCCGAATAGGTAGACAGAGGAGTTCGTACATTCCAACGTTTGAGGACAGACGTATATCTATAACTTTTTCTCCGTAAGTTATTCAGTAATTTGAGTAAACTGAGAAATATTACTTTCCCCCGAATTTCATCAGCCAACCCTTATCACTTACTTATGCAGACGGAATTTCTACGCTATCGATATAAAAGCTTCAGTGCGCATTGAAAAAAGGAACGGTACCTATATACATTTGTACAGTAATTTTTTTATCGGAAACCCGAATAACTGTTTAGATTATTGGAAATTCCGTCCGATATTTCATCTTTGTTCCCCTGCTTTTGAAAGTTTGCTATCCAGTTCACGTCTCATTCCGGGATTCGAGGTATC
Source organism: Jemadia suekentonmiller (assembly GCA_018245575.1). NCBI lineage: Eukaryota > Metazoa > Arthropoda > Insecta > Lepidoptera > Hesperiidae > Jemadia > Jemadia suekentonmiller. The sequence goes on from DWDU01001025.1 coordinate 2,217, forward strand.
TCCATAAAAAAAAACTAGCTAGTTTAACATAACATTTATGCACGATATATGTCAACAAAGTCGCCCCCTATGCCATAGTGGGACGTAAATGAACGTGGGCGTGTACTACACCCTCTGCCTACCTCTTCAAGGACGATCCACGTCGTCACGTCTGTAGTACACCTACTCGTTTCACCAGTTACTTTTACGTCCGATCATGGAACAAACAGGTGATGAGTTTATTGCCATCCACCAAGCACAAATCCAGACTCCGATCCACTACTAGAAATTTTCCGACCCGACCTGGAATTATCCGACCCTGGATTTCAACCCAGGGCCACTCGATCAGCAGTTGCGCTTGCGGCCACTTGACCAACGAGGCTGTCAGCGTATGCTATTTTTATAATCCAAGCATCACATGATACAAACCGCTCTTCACGCCCACATTGTCGCAGATGCCATCGGTATAAGTTTGGTATTTGTGTAAACTTCTCGTATGTGTATCTGTAGACTTCATAGTGAATGTAAAGAGCTGTTCATTTACTGTTTTATTGAATAGAATAAAATATCTTTATTTCCTCAAACACTATAGCAGATAATAGTAATGAAATCAACACTAAACTAATACAAGAAAACCAAAAAGTATGTAATAAAATAAGAGTATAATAAAATTTAATTGTGTACTGCATTATCTACTACTACATATATACAATAATTAATTAACAAAGACAGGTATGATAACTACTGAGACTTCTGATTTTCTTTCGAAGTTGTTCAATAACATTGAACGGAAACAACATGTACAATGTACGAAAAAACGAAACACGAGTATTTTTGTCGTTTGAAACGAAATGCTATTCTGTTGTCATACAAAACGTATGACATTGTGTGGACTCGCTGCTGCGGCGCCGAGGTTGTTTCAAAACCTGTGGAGGTGTAAATATGTATAGGCCACAGCAAACAGAGAATATTAACATTTGAATAAAATTTACACTACCAATATTAATGCTATACTACCAATATTTCTTACCATACAACCGATCATTATTACTTTAGTACCAATATTAATTACTATACCACCATTATATATTCCTATACTACCAATATTTATTACCACACTATGAATATTTATTCCTATACTACCAATATTTGTTGCCATACTACCAATATACATATATTGCTATGCTACCAATGTGTAACAACACCAACACTACCAGTATTTATTGCTATACCACCGATATTTCTTGCTATACTACCAATATTTATTGCTACACTACCAATATTTTTTGAAATACTACTAATATGTATTGCTATACTACCAATATTTATTGCTATATCACCAATATTTATAGCTCTACCACCAATATTTATTGCTATACTACTAATATTTAATAAGAAATTACTTACGAGTCAGGCAGTGAGCATTGAGCACCAAGGATTTTTATATTTATTGGATTATCATTTGGAAAAAAAACTCTTTTCAATTAAATAAGTAAGGACTTCATCATCAACAACCCTTTTATCCTTTTATCGTCCCACTCAGATTCTATCTCCTCTCGGAATGAAAATTCTATATTGTAATTCCTTACAGCTTTACTACACACTTATTCGTATGTTACAATAAATAGTTTAAATAAATTAAAATGAATACACAGTATATCTTTAATACAATAATTTTCTCTATTTCTGGGCAACTACGAGGCGACAGGAATCTTCAATTTAGGCGCGTACCAATTCCGAGTGGTGTATTTGATCGCATACATTTGTTCAGACAAACAGGCACTGGAGTGCTGAGTGGTGTTTGCATAACCTAACGTAGTGTTGTGTTGCATGTTTTAGTAAAGCGAAATACAATACAATGTGTGTTTTACTATTATTGTTATTGCTTCACGCCGGGTCCCTTTTGGAGAAAGCAAAGAGCTCCGCCCGCCATAAACCATATGCATATCCTATCACACCTGGCGTGCTATTTATATAAGTACGCAGATTTATGATACTTCTAACTTCCTCTGTCAGAGACCGACCTATTTGGTCAAAGTAGTACCTTAGCGACCCTATCCATCAACATTCGTATTCTACATTGTGTTCTACACCTGCAAAAATAGTGTCCTGCAGCGTAAAGCGCTTAATTATGTAAATGTAATATCGATACGATATATACGTAGCGAAAACTTGTTCGCGTTATCTCACCTTAAAAGGTTTTGCATCGCCTTCAACAGTAAACTTGAAACGGAACTAAAACCAATCAAACTTCCCGGTACGGGGCGAACAGGGGGAGGGTGTTACACAAACTAAGCATTAACTAATCACTGTGATACAAGTTGGTTGAAGACTTGAAAAGAATCAACTTGAAAATCTAATGAAGAGGAAACAGACCTGATTGATGTTGCTGTTGCCAATGTGAATCGCAAATATGCTGTTGTGCTCTAGAGATTGGGAGTTCGATTCCTGGGACGCTATTCAAGCTTTACAAATCACTTTCAATTTAACTATTTTGAAAATTAGGACTAACAGTTAAGATTACATTCCAAACTTAGTTTTTGAGATTTCTAGAAAGAAATATTTTTGTAGATTTCAGGAATATTTTTTCAAACTCACTGTTCTTTTTTTGAGAAGAGATCTGTGTACCTCGGAAAAACAAATTAAAAGTATTAATAACAGTGATGTAACGAACTAAAAGAAACTGTAATATTTACATTAGGTACATTAGATACACTTTATGTAAACCTGCGTAAAGCAATGGTAGTGCTTAGTGTGAAGTACTTAATTTCTCAGCCTAATTCACATATGAATCAAAACTTGACGGAAACGATATATTTAATCAAGTACATTTCGTTTAAGGTGTTTGATTTCCTTTGAAAAAGGTAGAAAAATGCGTCTTACTTAAATAAGATGAAAATTGCACTGTAACGTGTGAATCGTCCTTAGCGAGGTGGCGCAGAAAGTTTATCTGAGCTGTGTAACGAAGTTTTGTTTACGAAAACAGGATGGCTCGTTTGAGAGGAAAAAATAAAGCAATCAGTTATTCGTCCGTTTGTTTTGGATAAAAACGTTGACTTTGCAATCTTGGAGCGGGAATTAAGTGTCCAGCGTTGCACGATTCAGGGAAACGCTTACTTGGGAATGAATGTATAGGAAGGAATGAAACAGGATCTAGGGATTTTTTAAATTAAAAAGACGTTAATTAAAATCAAAAAAATACTAAAGAGGACTATAAACAAAACAATGACCCCACATTTACGTCTAACTTATACAGTGACTCAACTTACGAATTCTGAAAGAAACTCAACGTACGAAAAGAAATCCACTTGTAGTCAACAATAGCCAAGCAGCCAGCAATCAATCAGAACGCCAACGACCTCTAAAAACTTTCAAAGCAGTAACAAACGCAATTAAGCTTTAAAACTGTCGTAGTTGTTTTCCGAGAAGTAGAAAGCACTAAGAAATCTCACTAAATTCCAAACGCAACCAGTTCAAACAACGTTTTGATTGAAACGGTCGCACGCACTACATGTCTGCCTTAAGTCTATGATATGTTAGTGAAGAACGCGATTAATATTTCTAGATGTTTCTTTCAGGATATAACTTGTTTGGTAAGGCGTGGCGGCGTGACAAGATCTAGGGATTTTTGCAACTGAGTAAAAGATTGCTCGTGTTAATAAAATAGTCAAAAGAATGTTCTCGAAGAAAACAATGGATAATAATAAATAAACTAATCATTTTTCTCGTAGCAATCTAACCTGTTTTTTTTATATCTCTTCATTTGTTCATTTCCCTGCCGTTTAATGCTAGGAACTGGTGGTCTTCGCAGTCATTTGTACGTTAGCTTTTTTCGTGGAGCAAATTAACTGGAGTCTTGGGATTGTTTTGTTTGCATGATGTGAAGCTTGATTTTACTTTTTTATGATATTAAAATAAGTAATACAGTGGTAGTCTGACATACTGCGCGCTAGTTCAAGGTAATATAATTTTTAAAACATATTTTTTACGTGGATAGCCCTCAACACAAGCCTCATGCTTCATTCCTCTTCTATTGACCTATATTCTCTTCTTACGCATAAAAACATGTTGCAATATCAAATTTCACCATAGGAAAGAAATTACAACATATTAACGCAAAGAAAGGATCGATAGAAAAACGCTAACGCATTATTAACAAGCTCTCGCCCTTATCTCTAAACCTTGTAGTTGAGTTGGCCAAGTTCCGTCGTAAACTGAGTGAAGGATCTTTCATTAGATACATAGATTTTAGTGGTGTACATCAAGGAAACTTTCCAAGAATCCTCACACCCAAATATACGGGGTTTGTCGTACAACAGCGACTTTACGAAGCGGATATAAACATGCGTTATTGTTTCGTACAGCGATAAAAACGGAAGTGAAGTCGTAATGGAAACATGTCGCTGTGCGACTGTTCCTGTGTAGGCTATAAAGATGAGCCAAGGCGATTCTGTTTTTATATTGATAGAAAAACAAATGGCAGCGACACAGGTACGTAAGTGTTGCTTATCTTGTTGCGAGATTGTTTAATGAGATGTTGGGATTAATACATTTAGATATTCATAAGATATGACTTGATAAATTGATGAATGGTTCCTAAATATGCATATGTCATAGAAAATCTGGAACTATTCATTGGAATTACTTGAACAAGCAAAAGATCAAAGTAATTGACCTTACGAAAAGACGAATATTTACACATGATGTAAAATTAATCAACCACAGCGGAACAGTTCACGAACAGCAAATCCCTGTAACAAATCTCGGCAACAGCCAAGGTCAAATAAAATATTCCACATCAAACAACCTCACACATGAACTTATCAGACACAAAGGGCTCAAGATATCTGAATTCAATCCCCAAAAATATTCGCGCGCTCAGAACGGAAGGAAGCGTAACACGTCAAAGAAATCTCCGAAAACAAGACTCGCGTTATATTCAAAGAAGGTACACTCCCACGCACACACCCGCACACAACACACACACACACACACACACACACACCCGCAGGTACACGTTCGTAGAGAAGCCAACAGACACTCGGCACAATATAATCTCGAAACAAAGACAGCGGCAAGACATGCCGACATGAAATACGCACACCGCAGTACAACGGTTAACTTGTACCAGGATAGCGGAATATTTAGAGCTGGTATATGTGTGTTGAGGGATACCGAATAGGTTTTAAAGTTAGTCTGCCGCGATTGGCAGGCTTCATTCACCCTAAAGAAGAACATGGATATTTCTAAGGTGTACAAGTTGTCTTACGGCGATTAGAAACCAAGGCCCCCGCTGTTGTAGGCTGAATTCTAAATCACTAGGCTATCACTACTTATATTAGAATAACATCACGCCTACATTTTCTAGAAGCTGTAGGCTGAAGAGTGTAATAATCACATGTTTCACATTTCACCTAAGTTATACTAGTTGAGTCTAGTGCCATATACCGTACACAAATTCTTTACTCCGAGCTAATAAGATGAGATTGGAATAAAAAAAAACCAATAATGCCTACCCGATCGGAGAATCGAATGGAACTTTTCAATCATCAGCCGTGCTTGCAACCTCTCGGTGACAGGATAACATTAATACGTATCAAATATACCGTGTCCAAGGTTTCCCAATCCGCGCCACCCGCGACCTATGCTGTGCGAAATAAATTGGAACGCCACACTGCTCTCTTCCAATCTCCATCGCGAGATATGTGCCACTTCCGCTCCTCTATCAACTACCTCACTGCTACACTATCAGACTGCTTGCAATTTGACTTTCACGTTGATATTAACATATTTGAATTCTTTAACCTTTAAACCTTGATAAGTTGTAAATTTTCTTGTACCTATATAGTTTTAACGTATACTTGTGTTACGGCTGAATGTCCTGGTCACCTACATGCAGCAGCGTATGATCAGCGCAGGGATTATGGGCGTAAACCTCTCGGGGAGTAGGCCCAACAGTGGAATGCAATAGGCCGATTGCAATTATGCCGATTTCTAAATCGCTATCATTAGCCTATTCATTTCGAAATACTTACATGAACTTATACATATACGATTAAGTATGTTTACAAAAATATATTAACATAAAGTATAACTCCATGTTTTCGTAATGGCAATGCGCAATCACGATGTTTTGCATTTCGTATTCGGCAATCGGCAAGTATTTCCAAAATGTATCCCCTTTCTAACGCGGTACAACTAATCCATCTCATTTGCCTAAAAGTCCCAAAAATTTTGTATCAACTTGCCGTCTCTGAGAGTTGCAAACTCCTCGAAGTATTACTTAACCTGTCTACGGAATTTTCAAGCAGCCTCTACGTTTATGCCTACGTGAATGGGTTAATCTATACAATTTTGAATGTTAAACTTACTAGGAACAAATTTTCATTTTAAATTGCGAACGGAGTACCGGATGCTGAAGAATGTCAGGTCTGAAAGGATAGAGATATTGGACACTTGGTTTTCTCTGCCTATCTATCAAGCAACCTGGCGTGATGAAAATAATTAGTAATGATAATTATAATTAGGTTCTATACTGAAGTTCGAGAATGGCCTCAACTAATAAGTTCACTGCATCATGAGAGTCTGGCCTAGACAACAGCTATTTACCCTTATGATTATTACCTTCTGATTTATGGATATTTAAGTATTGACCTTTGTACTAAAATTGAGAAAGAGAACTATCGGTGTTTCACAAAGAATAAAATATCGCAAGGAAAATTATAAAAATACTTCCTTTCACGTCCATAATCCCCGAAGAGGCAGGTAGGGGAATGTAGTACTTATACTACCATGTTTCCCCAGTTACATTCACGTTGCACTATGGAATAGATGGTAAGCCTATTGCCATGCATCAGGCATATTTCCAAACTCCGAACTAAAACTAGAATAACTAAATTAGAAAAATCCAAAATAGTAAAACCGAAAAAAAAGCAATATGATAACGTCACATTTAATAAACGAGGAGACAGAGAGAGAAAAGTAAGCAACCAATATTTGGTGATGTTATTGCACTATGGCAGCTTCCGTCAAAGTTTGATGACACAACACCTAGTATTCTCGACATCTTACATTTTCTTATTACTTAATAAGACATCAGCATTTTATTGTATCGAGGGGCGGAAAGAAATAGGTCGGCACCCCCTCCCCTACGCCGCCCCGGGCATTTAGGCTAGCAGTGCAAGTCTAGATTGTCGCACGCCACATTTGTATGACCTAATTGATTCGAGTGTAGATTGTTTTTAACGAGAAATATCGTCAATATTTAGATGTTAAAAGTTTGTCTGTTACTAATGGGTAAGAACACGAAGGTAGTAACAGATAATAGAATTAGTAATTCAGTTGTATACAAAAATTTAAAGTTATATTGAATAAATCAGCAAATCGTTTTTAGGTGTATTTGGATTTTAGATACGGTAAGCTGAAACTAAAAACGCTGTAAAAGATATTATTTTCACTATTTTTAATGTAATAATTATTAATTAATTATTGTGTTAACTTAACTGGTGAAACGTGCGAGTGTACTACATTCCTCTGCCTACCTCTTCGTGGATTACAGGCGCGATATTACGTTTGTTACATAATTACTGCGTTTCTCACAGTATTACTATAGTGTTATAGCGAAAGGAAGTGACATAACAAGCCAGGCTTGTCGTTATCAATAAAAATCTATTTCCGGGTGAGTTTGGTAAGCCAATATTATATAGACGACGAGGAAAATCAAAATAATAACCACGATACAAACCCCACAGAAATGATACCTCATTCGCGTTCGTTAATAGCACGCAAAACGACGTTAGGGCAGGTACACATTTATACGATCCATTTTGGAACAATGCGAGATAATTCGCCGCCGAATCGCACACGAGAACCGGCTATAAATATACGCATAACCGATTAGCCGGCGTATCGCTCGTTAGAGCCAGCCGCGGCCAGTGTTGCCGAGCGCACCGTTACCACCGGGCGTCCGACATCGTGTTTCGTTATTGTCTTTAACCGTCTGTTTTATTTACATTACAGTCGACAATTTTTTACTTCTATCCTTTATTGAGGCTTGACAACAGTTACACGAATGGAACTTAAACTTTATGACTGTACAAGTATGTTAATCTTTTACTTGACTGCCTCGTTGGTCGAGTGCTTGCGATGAAGACCTGGATTAAACCTATTGAATTTTTGCTATTGGATTATGGTAACTTAGAATTTCTAGTAGTAATTCCTAGTAACGGGTCTGATTCAGCATTTATGCCCGGTAAATAGCAATAGACTCGCCTCCTATTCCATAGTGGGACGTAAACGTAAATAGTGAAACGTCGAAGTATACAACACACTTTTGCTTACCTCATCGGAGATTACAAGCGCGATGTTAATTTTTTAAAGTCTTTTATAGACAAGTCCCACAAGGCAAGTCAAGGACAATCGTGATGGAGCTTATTAGGAGACTACATCTAGTAGTAAACTACATGGTATTCATGATGATGACAATATTGGCTTCTTTTATATCTGTTATCATTATCAGCATATTGCATTGAACTGCTTGACACATGCCTCCATTTAGAGGTTATGGCCAAATCCCTACGCTGGGCATGCGGGTTGGTTATTTACCATTATAATGCGATGTTAATGTTATATCAATATTTACTCCTTGAATACGACCCGCGTGTGAAGAGAGCGACGGATAAAAAAGAAACACGTCAGGTCTGTAAAGGTCATTATGTGCCACTCGGTACACTCTGCCTATCCCGTAAGGAACCTGGTGAGACGAAAGATTAACAATAATAATAATCAATCATCGCACTATTCGCTTAATGAATTAGATGCATCTGCACTGCTTGAACATATATTAAATCTTAAGTGTCTGTTCTAAAATCCCGTAACAAACGTGACACTATAAAACATAGAATAAGCTTCCCGCGGAGACACTTCCAGTGAGCTATGTGGCTCGAAAGGCTTTAAAAAGAATTATTTGAAACGAACGAAGTGCTTGACCTTCTGTAATGCATTGGTGATTAGATCTTTTTACCTAGCGGATATATAAAAAGACGTACCTAATTATTGCAATTATTGATCTAAGAAGCGCAAAAAGAGAATGAAGATTGTACCACGCGGTCCAAGAACGATTTGATAGTATTCAAGATTACATCTAACAGTTGAAAGGAGTGGTAACTGCTTTATCGGAAACTTTAAATCTTTTCTATTGTAAGTTCATGCTCAATGCAATCCCTAACGTTTGTACAACTTACATTCGTTGTTTTCCGTGGCTAATAGCGCAAGTTGAATTGTCCTATTTCGGTTCTTGAAATGCAATGGTGTGGACTCGGAAACTACGTAATAAACGTACTATCACGCCTGTAATCCCCAAGAGGTAGGCAGAGGAGTATAAAACACTCCCACGTTCCACCAGTTACATTTACGTCCCACTATGGAATAGGTGGTTAACCTATTGCCATACACCGGGTACATTTCCAGACACCGAGCTAAAACAAGAAAATCTAAATTAGAAAAATCCGGTAGTGTCCGACCCTGGATTTGAACCCAGGATCTCCCGAGTGGCAGTCGGGCATGCAACCAACACAACCAAAGAGGCAAACAAACTGTGGTCAAAATTGCAAACTATGGTTAAGTACATACAACAATAATGAAATCTGCAGAACGATGCCTCATTCCCTAATAGTTGGACGCCAGGTGTACGTTTACATGCTCAATTGTGGAACAATACCGGATAATTGGCGCGAATTGGACACGAAACCGGGCGATAAATACACGCATACAGGATTAACCGGCCCATCGCCATTGGTTAACGGCATTGTTAGCCGGTTATAACCGGTTTCGTGTAACCGGAGCACACGGGCCGCCGTGTTACGGGTTAATTGGATTTGCTGGTCCCCTATTGATCTGTGTGTTCGTGTATTCGCGGCTTAATAGCGCATAATGGCATGGTCTTGAGGCTTCAATGGGACGTTTTGAAGTCAATCGGCTGTAATCACACAGCGCGGCACACGCAATACTGGCCACACTCGGTCCAGGGTATTGCTTTGTATTCATTCTAGTACGAGTTAACTCAGACGATACAACTGTTATGTTAAAGAATAAAACACACGCGATGTGAAGTATAGTCACTTACAAGGTCATATCATGCCTGCAATCTCTGAAGAGGTAGGCAGAGGAGTGTAGTACACTCCCACGTTTCACCTGTTTCGTTTACGCCTCACTGTGGAAAATTTGGTGAGCCTGTTGCCATGTGTAAGGTCATATATCATTTAAAATCTAAAAAAATACGATAATAATTGGTTCTGCAGCCGAAAAGTAACTTATTTAAACAAAACAAAATATTTACTATTAAATTCTATACCTACCCTAATAATATTTATTTACAAAATTTCGTCAACCATTGGATAAAGTTAGCCGCGACGTTAAAGTTTGACATATTCATTTAAAACATTTTTAAATCTATTGGAACAAAGATGGCCCAGTTTCTTTCTAGTATATTCGGGAACTTTCAACTGCGTTACTTTCCTGAAAACTTTACTTACTTTGTATGACGTAGAATTTGAATCAGACAAGATTGCTCTATTTTGCAGCTTTGCCAGTAATAGTTCGTCTTTTAATTGTCTTTTAAGAGTGATTCTATATGGTATTATTACCAAGTGGGCAGCTTCGCTCGTTTTCTGTAAGAAAAGATATTTAACCATTTCAACGCCATGCTAATCACAGGTCATCTGGTACAATACAGTTGAATATTCTTATTAGACAATATTCACAGTACTGACACTTAAAAGCTAATTGTACTCGTATTAATGTGTTTCATTAAATAAAATATTTGTAGTCGCAAAATTTTATTATAAACCAAATTTGTGCATATTAAAATGTAATAATTGTTTAATAGAACTGTTAATCCTAAATATTGGTAACAAATCACATTTGTGCTAACAATCTTATCTTGGTCCTGCTCCGACCACTGCGCGTTTGGGACCACAATTTGCGAAATCTCCACGACTATTGTATGACTATTAGATTGATAATTTTAACAATGAGACGATTTTTAAATCAGCTGTTTCTATTTTCATCGAAGAACCTTAAAATTGATGAACGATCAGTGTAACAGAGATAGACAGAAAAATATTTTTAAACGTACATTATTTACCGCATATAAGGGATATAACCAGTGGCCGGGAAACCGTTTGCTCGGCGTGAAGGAGGAAACATGTTTTGAAATCGACAAAGCCTGCAAGGCGTTCTAGTTCTAAGATATTTTCCCCGCTTTGGGGTTTATTCTGGTTCAAGTGAAGAGATTTGACGATTTTAATCCCTTTAATATTGTAATCCACCTGACAAAATGTTCAATTTCTTTGTTATTGTAACATATCTAAAAAAACTGTACAAGAGCTGTTGGCGATTTCATTTTTCCGTTTTAACATTTTAACGGTTCAACGTTTTAACAGTTTGGTTATAAAATTTGTTCGCATCAGCGAATAAATTTATGTACGTATGATAGTCCTCTAGCTGTGCTTCTTAGAAGATACCTGAGGAATTTGCAATTAGGTATCTAGAATTATCGAATGAATGTAGCCTGGAGTGATATCCAGTGATAATGTCATGACTGCGTCGTAAAGTGAAAAAAAACTTAAATGTTTGACTGCTTTCCAGCAAGCAGGAACCGCTTGATTTCTATGCTGGAGATAATGACATTAATGCCCGAGCCCAGTTTCGAGTTTCGGCACACATCACTATTGCACGTTAAAAGCTTCGAGAAACATCGAAATTTGTACCTCGTACAGCCGTACTGGTACATTTTATATTTTTAGTTTCGCCAAACTACATTTCCTCGTACCACGCGAACAATGAGGAAAGAAGCCGCGGTCTAATGGCCACAGATCATTAATCAATCCATAGGAACAAAACTCGAACTCGCCTTTTAGGAACCATTTTTTATGGTCAAACAACAATTTATATTGTGCTCACTCAGATTTTTATTACTTCGTCAGAAATTCCCGCGTTTCAAACTCGCGGCAAATTTTATGTGTCCCCTTCCTACCCGCCTCTCCCCGCGGGGCTGTTATGGCGAACGTTAAATTAACGTCGTAAAATATGTTATTGACAAAATTCAACATTTGTTAGCTTCAATTTTGCTTTTCATAGCTTGTAGCTCGTCTTAACCGTGTGCGGTCGCTCGGTTTATTTAATCCGGTTGATTTAAGGACAGGTGGCAACTTTTACAACCACAATTGATTGCGAACGTAAGAAGACTGAAATATATCGAGTTTTAGTAATAACACATGCGAATAAAAGTAATTAAGGGCATTTAAAATTAATACTGTACTAATACGCGACCGACGAAATTGAACTAAACGTTCGAGTATCTACAATAAGATACCTCGACCGTTTTGCTGTATACGAGTACAAATAAAGTATGCATATTTGACTGCCTCGCTGATACGTGTTGGATACACGTGCAACTACCGATCGAAATATCTGGGTTCGAATCTCGGATCGAGCACTATTGGATTTTTCTAACTTAGACTTTTTACTAATGTCTTGGAGTTTGCATTTGTGCCCGGTGTATGGCAATAGGTTCACCACTTATACCATTGTGTGACGTAAACATAACTGGTGAAATGTGGCAGTGTAATACACTCTTCTGCCTACCTCTTCGGCGATTACAGGTGTTTCGTATTCATTTGATTGTGCGTGACTTATAATGTAGATTTGAATATGAAAAACTAAGTACAAAATGGAAATATTAAAGAGTACAGATAGAGCAACTGAAATAACCGGTATTCGTCTAGCAGTAATATGCGGCAAAAGCTCAGTGAATGGATAGGACGGCCTTTGAAGTTGTTTGATTAGTCATAGGGCTGGCACGTGGTGCATGCGAGGATTACATTTGAAATTATGTATGAAACAAAATCATAAATATATAAGAAGCACTTTAAGTCGGCAAAGATAAGGTATTTGGCACTCGATGTCTTCTGTCTATCCGTAAGGGACCTGGCGATATGATATACTAGTAATAAACATAAACTTACTCCCTTGCTGTTGCAAGATTTACACATTGCTTTTGCGTAGGGCATAGTGTCACTTTGAGTAGTATTCTAGAAGTCATTATTATCAGCAGCCTTAATAACTGCCGGACATAGGCCTCTCCCGAACGGTTTTTGCCCATAATCCCCACGCTGGACATGCGGGTTGCACCGCCTACGCTCCTGCTCATAGATGGGCAGTATATTTAGCTATGCCCGTGCATCAGCCGAATTTAGTCGTCTCTTACTAAACCCTATATCCAGGCACGGAGTCGGGGACTATTATAGGCTGATGATAGTAACAATGAAGATGAATATTTTTTTTATATCATGAAATTTAAAATATACGAACGTACCCAACAACCCTAACAACAGCGGTATGGTTGTCAAATATTACTCGTTAAACCTGTAGAGCTTTGCTCTCTCGTTTAGGTAGGGAAGCGGATTTAGTCCAAGTTCTATTTCATGTATATTTCGTTTATTTTCATAAAAAAATTTATATGCGTAACATCACGCCTGTAATCCCCGAAGAGGTAGGCAGAGGACTGTAGAACATTCACACGTTTCACCAGTTACGTTTACGTCCCACTATGGAATAGGTGGTGAGCCTATTGCCATGCATC